>JAUOBX010361020.1:0-10837 GCA_032360705.1 Eupentacta quinquesemita
TTGGAAGAAGATGACAAGAAGATGCGTTGACATTGTAGCCAATCGAAGAAGAAGAAGAAGAAGAAGAAGAAGAAGAAGAAGAAGAAGAATCGAAACGTCTAAGTGCCATATCAGCGAAGGGTGGGTTATAACACTGCCACCCGCAATCGCCATGTGACACACTGTAGGAGGATTCCATATCTGGTGATAGGAAAGCCGAGCGACACAATTTGTCGCAAATTAGCGACAAATCTAACAACGCCCTCGCTGCTACTTGGGATCGTAGGACAGTAACACATTGAAGCAAAGAATGATCCCGTGTTCGGCTCTTGCTATACTACTTCACGCGTGTGAGGCATTAACACTGAGGGAAAACTGGAGCAACCTAAGGGGGAAAATCCGAGCATTCGAAACCAATTGTCTGAACAAGCTGTTCTGTATCCCTTACACTGGCAATGAAAACAAATCTCATCAAGGCTTATACCATGGTGCGACGTTTGTGTTTAAATGTTAACCAGCCACTCGTGTCAGTTTGATTTCGCTTGTTATCCTCTTGGCAAATTTTCGGTTCTTGAAAATCCTTGCATTTGTCCTCAATTGACACCTTACTTCCTTGGTTTTTCGTTGATAAATTTCCCTGTTATTTCCCCTGTCCTTCATAGCTTTCAGTAGGACCTACATCTTCTGTCGGTAACTTTCTCGTACTTGAACGAAATTTGGAGCGGATCGTGGAAGCATCGGCTCACATAATCCGTACTGACAGATATCATCATGCTCATACATATAATATGTGATGGAATATTTTAATCCAACGGTATGAGAGCCGAATAGAGCCATGAGATCAGCTTCAGAAGTTCTTTCCCAGCATCCAATGAGGTCCAATACCAGCTTCTATAACGGCAGGAACAGCCTCCCTCCAAGAATTCGTGCAGTAACGAATCTCAACACTTTAAGGAATGATTTGAAACTCACTTGTTTACAGTTCAATGTCCTATTCCTCATGTTTTTGGTAATGTCACATTTGTTCTATATTTAGCCTGTAAAGTTTCATTCTTTATCCTCTTTTTTATTATACAGTGCTCCGGGTTCGGTTTCAAATAGACCATGTTGGGTCTGCTCGGTTTTCAGTCCAGATTTGTAGTGTGAGTACATTACCCTGAGTACGAGTACGAGTACGAGTACATTACCCAGAGTACGAGTATGAGTACGAGTACGGAAGCCATGAGTACGAGTACGACCTCTCGAGTACGAGTACGGCAAACCTGAGTACGAGTACGAGTACGAGTACGAGTACAAAACCCATGAGTACGAGTACGAGTACTTAACTCATGAGTACGAGTACGAGTACACACTTTTTCTAGATGCCGCGAACGATTACGTCCACTTATTCTGGAATCTCTAATACAAGTTCTTGGGCCAGCAGTATGAATATAATTGTGAGACTACAACTTTAGGAAGCCGTCTTAGGCTCAATTGTTCTTACAAGGAACTCTGCGGCCAGCGCCGATGTTGATTGTGAATGATCACCACCACTCTCCTTCCAACTGGCCGTCTCACCTAAACTAGTGCTCAGATGTAGAGATGATGCTGAGACAGGGATGTAAACAACTCCCCAAAAGTTCGAGTCCATATTCAATAATCACTGTGACCCCACATACTAAATATGAGCTTCTTCCATCCATGTGGGCTCGAATTATTCATTCAGAAGCCGTAATCACTTCAAACAACAAATTTCACTAACATTACCCCAGTCTAGACACCTTGGAGCATTTGGAAGTTTTGTACTCCCTATCGGCCTAATAAAGCTACTGAGTTTCAGTTGCTTTGTGTTGATGACCTACAATGTGTACGAATACAACCCTTCGAGTACGAGTACGCACATATGATTACGAGTACGAGTACCAAACCCACGAGTATGAGTACGAGTACACGGTTTTTCCAAATGCTGAGTACGAGTATGATTACGAGTACAGAGGTCATGAGTACGGACTCGAGTACGAGTACGGACTCGAGTTCTACAAGTCTGCCAATCAGAAGGCAGGAATATATGCGGACCTAAAGTCGAATATATGCGGACATATTCGAATTGATGTCCGCATATATCCGATTCTATGCCCGCATGAATTCGAATTATTATCCGCATATATTCGACTTTAGGTCCGCATATATTCGAACCATTGTCCGCGCATATATTCGAATTATTGTCCGCATTATCCGATATTATGTCCGCATATATTCGAATTGATGTCCGCTTATATTCAAATTGTTGTCCGCATATATTCCTGCCTTCTGATTGGCTACGAATTGTTGCGGACATATAGTCGAATTGATACGGACATATATTCGAATATATGCTGACATAGATTCGAATTTGATGCGGACATGGAATATGGTAAGGTAGCAATGGAGATAAAGCGCCTTGCATGAGGACGCACCGGAAAAGCCAGTCGGCCATATGTAGGCATTGAACTCACAATCTTCTGACCATTAGTCCGGAGCTCTACCGAGCGAGATTCTTAACGGTAAGCCGTTATCAGCTCGGGCATCACTGTCACTGAAATCGTGTTCAGTCCACTCCACGTGCGCATACTGCAGTGATGATGGTTCGTCTCACATAATTCATCAATGACGTCATCGAATCTGAGTCGTCATTTTGTTCACGTAACTTCTATCCTAGCGATCGATATTGTTCGGTATTGAATACGGTATATCGTTACTATGATGACCCATAGTAGAATCCGTCTCGATATACCGTGATATTGATATTGATATTGTTTTCAGAGGACACGTCCATTATAACAGTATAACAGGAGCGTCGATTATTCGAAGTGGTTTCGTTGATACCGTGACGATTCCATATCTTCGAAAGATCACAACTATGTATTCATCCAAATCGATTGTCATATCTGCAATTAAATATTGGAATAATATAAGGTTGTATACATATAGGCCTAATGGAATTCACAGGGGTAATGAAGAATCATATCCAACATGATGAAACTCAAGTAAAAGAGTTTCGCATCCTCACTTTTCGGATTTCTCACTGCGACAATTAAATATAGAGGGGTGGAGAAGAGTTGACAGAGTGCTATCGAATTGCTAACATATTGTACATCTAATCTTTGAACGTGTACTAAGTGTAATCGCGAGATACGCCCCGTGCCCTATAGTTGATCAACATGTCCATGCTTGGAAAGGGGGATCGAAATAGGGTATTAAAATGTTAAGAATAGGCCTATTGATTGGGGAATTGTGGCAATACCGAGGGAAACAGTCAAACGAATTCGGTGGAACATGCGGAATATGGAGAGGTGACACTGTTGTCGTAGTAGACCGTAGAAACATGTCCATGGGATCCCTCCGATGAAATATCCAGTGCTGAGTTAGGCGAACGGCAAGGAATCACGACACAGTTGTGTGTTTTGTTTATATTTATAAAACATAAATGTGCATTCAGGCTACTGAAGCACTTGTTTGCCAGCTTGCAAATAAGTTATCGATAGTTCTTTCCACTCGAGCTCCCGATGTTCGTTGACACTGTTCCTCCTACCAACGATTTGAGTGTGATATTTAGGTTCGCGAACAGTTCGCAAACGTGTTCTTGCTCGTTCGACCTGCACTCGCTTAAGTTTTTATTGTTTCCGATGTTTGCATAAACTCAAAAAGTGAGATCCAGAGATAGAATAACAGCCATAGTCTGAAGGCGATATGACTACCACTGGTATCAATATCACCGCCAAATCAATTGGACCTGATTCGTTCACGCACCAAGTGCGCCCTCAACTTGTAGATGGCCATTTGGAGGTTACGTGACCAACATCATGGCATCTCCGAAGGATGGGGTGCACATATTCCCCTTTGAGGTGAAATTATTATTATTTTCAGGAGCAGCAAAGATCATGGAATGGGAGTGTTTGTGATGTAAAATGTTACTTACTCCATTATTTGGAAGCAATTTAGTCACTCCTAGGCTCACTGCATATGGGTATTTGCCTTCGCCTCAGCTACCGGGAGTTCACGATTGCGCTTGTAATATATTTATTCAGCCTATAAACCAAGAATGAAGAACTTTACAACAAGTATTCATAGCAGGACGAAGCAATGTCCTCGGAATTTTCACCTGGCTTTCGCGGCAAGTAAATATGAGGTATGGTAGACTGGGGTAAGAGTCACCCCCTTAACTTTGGACCCCATAACTGCCACATGCCATGCATATTTTAATATCCGTTTACATCAATGGACATCCCGAAGAAAGTCGAGATATATCAACACAAGTATTTGGCCGAAGTTGCCAGTTCGGTAGACGGAAAATAAGCCAAAGTATAGCATTCGAAAAGTGGGCTTCTTGCCCCAGCGGTCCGGTAAAAAGCCCATGGGGCCTTCACCCTATGTATAACAGTTTTTCATATGGATCCCGCATAACATATTTCGCAGTTGTACCTGGGTCTGTTATGACTCATCATTCGACCCTATATTTTACAAGGAGAGGCAATGAAACTTTTCAGCAGTTATCACGTGACTCCCCGATGTGTAGGGGCATAACATAGGGGGTGTTTTGAGGATGCGTCTCATTCAGCCGTGAACATGGTGAGGCGTCTGACCCCCGGGTTGTGTATTACCCCACGGTCTACCCCACTGATGTTAATACATGTATCTGATCTGTGTAATCTCTGTTGCGACCTGCGACTGTATTTTTATATACTCTAGGCTACAGTATCTGTTACTCCGCGATCAGATATGGAATTATACAACAATTTTGTATTAGTTCTGACTTCGAGTACTAACCCAGTCCTATCTGTCTGTGGCTTTGAGCGACACTCCGAGCTCCAGAGACGACCTTAGTGCAGATAAACTGTAGTATATAATGATACGCACCCATGCACATCCTGAAATGATTGGTACCTTTATACGCAAGGGTGCTTCACCGCGTAGCGGAGTATGAATCACTGCCTACTATACTTTCATAGACCAAGCATGGTGGAAATCATTGAAATATGAATTCAATAGGCCCATACTTTGGTCTGCTAGAAGCGCTATGGGTCGTTGGTTGTACTAGCTTAGAACAGACCTGCTGCGACCTCGAAACGTGGATAGCTGTTCTGTGTAACATTTTCTACTAATTTGGACAGCATATACGGTAACCTCGTGTTAATATAGCCTATATATACCGTCGGTCACTGCAAAGAAGTGCAATCGCCTACTGTTGTTCGATATATTCAGTGTCGAACGGTTATCACAATCACACCGCCAGCAACTGAAAGGTAGGTTCTATTATAGGGTATAAAAGCTTCGTTAAAGCTTAGGCTGGGTAAGTGGTTTGTTTAGGGTACTATAGGTGACAGGTCCGCAACCTAACCTAAAACATTACTGAAGATAGAATCTATTGACCAACGTGACTATGTTTTGGGGACCTAAAGAAGTTATATTTTAGGTTAAAAAAGCCAGGACTGGTTACATGGTAAACGTGACGGAAATCGATTAGTCTGGACTCATCTGGACAAAACTGCGATATGTGGACACATCGGACGTACCAACGTTTTGGTGAACGACCTGATTAGTATTTTGTGGAAGCGATAAAGTAACTCGAGAGCCTCGAGTTCTGAATTGAATCATTGACGTTTATTCCCATCATCCAATGACATATCATACGTTGCTTATCCGATCACATTATAGTATTATAATGAGATGCATCGATATTTGGGAGGAATACGCCCTGTGCTCAGCTTCTTCCTCACTCTGCCTACCTAGTGCCTATAGCCGATAAATCCTCATGTTACACAGCTGAGGTGTGCAGTTTTGTTCCGTTATGTCTTGAGTTGGTATTCGTAGTAACAAGAACACAGCGATGTGTAGTGAACTAGTGATTCCTTGCTGTATTTGTAATTTGATAACAACTCTGACCGCATCGTACGGCCAGGACAAATTGGGTTTTTTCTAGTTCAGTCGACTGTATTTTTATGGATTACTTGCCGGACACAGGTACCGATCCCATAAGCCGACAAGGGTGCATTCATGGATACCACCCTCTCATCAGCTGCGAACATTCGCCAATGATGAAGGAGGTGGTCATTACACGCAAACGGCAACATACAGATCACCTTCCCCTCATTGTGGGCATTCGGGATGAAACACCGTGCTCAAGGGTGCAACGCGTGAACGCGGACTTGAACCGGTAACCTCTGGATTACCAGCTCGACGCTCTATCAAACTAGGCTACCACACCCCACTGTATTATAACATGACAGTTTAGTGGAGACGAAATTACTTACCCTAATCATTCTCGCAACGTTCTTTACTGTTTTCTGTTTGTTTTCTCAACTCTACTCTGAATAATGTTGTGGCGCGATTGAACGATCACTGGTAATTTTTAAAATCAGTCGACAACTATTCAATTTCTTCTATTATTTTTCCTTTCCAGTTCCATATGGGATAACGGTCTCTGACGTCGTCCAGCCGTGACAGTCGAAAGTGGAAAATTAGAAAGTACTCTACAAACATCAGAAGATAGACAAATATATTAGAGGCAATAACTCACGAGCAATGACATCAGTGAGGATATTCTAGCATCACTGCTTCCACTCTTTGCGTGATGACGACAATTTAGTTTGCAATCTTTGAGAATATTCTATAGTATGACAGAGACGCGATAGTATCTATTATATGACGACATATTTTTGAAGGAAATTTCTGGAACTAATTTGCGTTATGTTGTAGACCAGTCCAGTAGACCAACAAAATTATTATGTTGTTATAAATGATGATTTTGTGGCTATTCAGTCGCTATTTCGTCAGTGGCTGAACGTTGTTGTGAAGGAATGACGGAAAGGGGTAAATCAGATGTGCAGATGATGAAGACTAAGGTGTAGGAAATGTTTGGAAGTGCATGCGGTCATTGTGTAGATCGATCCAGAAGGGTAGCGTGAGAGATGGTATCGTCCCATAATTTTAGAGTCCTTTTAACTTTCAGTTTACTAATGATATGCTCGGTCCTCTTTCACACTGCTAGCGTATGGTACAATGAACGAAAATACGACCTACCTGGTTTTAGGCCACGTCACGCAATTGAGACATTTCCACGAACCAACCGCTCGAAAGAAAATATAATAAGAAATTACTATGATAACCCTTCTTCAAGAACCTTCCCTGGAGGCGCCTCGACGCCAATTGTTGAAAGCGGCTCCGAAAAGGGAGATGATACCGAACCTGGGCAAAAATCATTGATAGAGGCAATCTATAGCTCGATGGACCCTACAAAATGGACTGCGCGAACCCTGCCAATTTCCGCGAATCCTTCGGGAGACAAGGCAATTCTTCAGGTTGGATTCTTCGAAGGGTTTCGGTGGTCCTGGATATATCACCGCCGTTTTCCGTCACCAGAATTGCCAAGAATTTGCCAGTGCCTCCATGAGGGAGGATCCTCCTTCGAGGTAGTGGCTACTTTGGAAAGTCGAGCCAACGAGACCGGCAAGTTTGATATATTAATTTTCGCCCACGATGTCGGTGTCTCGCCTGGCATAAGAGATGAATGGGATAAGATTATCTCTTCCGCTTCACCAAAGCAGAGAAGAGTTTACGCTACTTTCGAGGGGGCATTCAAATTACATCTCATAGCGAGGAAATTGCCTTACCCTAAGAAGAGTTTTCATTGGTCGTGGACCTATCACTCAAATTCGGAATTCGTTATACCTTACGGATCATTCAAAGAGTTTCGCCGAGCTGGAACCGCAGAGAGCGCCGGAAAAAACTGGGCCAACGGCAAAACGGGTCTCGTTGCCTGGATGTCGACATGGAAAAATACTAGCTGGCGAAGACGGGAGTTTGTGGAATTTCTTCAAGAATATCTGCCAATTGACTTATTTGGAAGGAGATATGAAGAGTGCCCTCGATTCGGCGATGAATGTGAGCAGATAATGAGGAAGTACAAATTTTATTTGGCGTTGGAGAATAGTTGTTGTGGGGAATATATCACTGAGAAGTTATGGCGGACACTGTCCTGGGACATTGTTCCGATCGTTCTAGGCGCTAATAGGAGCGAATACGAGCGGCTAGCCCCGTCCAACTCCTTCATACACCTCGATGATTTCAAATCCGCGCGGGAATTCGCGGATTACGTCCTGTTCCTTAGCAACAACGACGCCGAGTACAATAAATATTTCGCCTGGAAATCCATGGGAGAGGTTCACGTGAACTTTGGGAACATTCCTGAACTCCCTGAATCGGAACCATCAGAGAACTATGTTTATTCTTGTGACTCGGTATGTCGGCTTTCAAGGAGGTACCTCTTGGAAAAAACTAGGGAAGAAAATAGTGAGGAGACTTCCAGACCTTTGTCTAATGCGACGATATTTGATCCTAATGGGGACTGGTGGTGCGGGTCTTGTATCCAATGTGGACAAGAAGAGTGGATACAAGAGTTTCGTGAGCATTGAAAGGTGACTGGATTTTCGCCAATGTTGATGGAACTATTAGGTGCATTCACTCTTTCACCATATGCAGTCTATTTACTGCAAATATTATTGAATACCTATGAAGTATTTCGCATGTGTACGTGTACCTCACATTTACCGACCAACTTGTCAAACTAAGTTCAACGGGGATAGTTCTTTCCATGTGTGTGCGCCACCACAGTCGCTTCGATTGGTGGGTAATTTCAACTCATTCGAATCCAGTCTGAAGACACACCTATTCACTATATTATATATATAATATTTTTTAAGTTGATTCTTGTTCTGTTCTGTTTTATATGGCATTGCTCTGTGTAACCTGTGCTCATGTGTTTCAAATTTCTCTGTAAAGCGCTTCGCCTTCGCCTGGCCGTGTTGATCGTGGATGAGCACCAGCGATAACTCGCCTTCTGAGGAAGACAGTATATACTGAGGCAGGGATGTACAGTAAGTTCAGTAACCAATCTCAACCTGCACCCGGGACGCCATTCCACGTCCCCATCCGACAGACGACCAGTGATCCCCAGGATTCAACCACTTCCCCAGATCCGAGAGGAGCGGACGCTTTTTGTTTTTGCTTCTTGTTTTGGTTTTTCGAAGTTCAACCACTACAGCCGACAGCGATATTTATTGCAACTGACCGACAACATTCTCCCACGATTACTAAGCCCATTGCGTCATGACAGGACCCGGCTACCAAGACCCCGCCAGTCGTCACTGTGAGTACAGCCACCCATGGAGAAAACCGCCCGATGGTGAATGTGGGAATCGAACCCGGAATAGACCGGACGCATTGCATTGTCAAGCGTCACTGATAACGCTCGACCACTCTTCCGCTGAAAATTATATATAAACATCTGATATTATTATAATTACTATTACTTCACACTGCACTGCAGTATGACATGGAGTGTAGCAGCTGATCACGTCATTGTACCTCTTGATCCTGAAGAAGACGGATGTCCCACACTGCACACAATTTACAATAAGGCGATTTATCGAGGCTCGATAAGCTTTAACTTTGATTAAAAAATACCTCGACCTATCGTATGAAGAAGAGGCGTAGGCCTGTGGTCCCGATTTCGCGTTCCCGACAACCGTAACTTAAAGATGGTGTTTCATCTCAAAATATGGATTATTGGCGTCACGGAATCTGATTCTTCATTCTGTTCACGTGACCCCCTACCCAGCGATGTTCATTGGCCGGTATCGAATCGGTTATATCGTCCCCATGATAAGTCAGTATGAAATACGTTCCGATATATAGTGCGAGATGATTGTTTTTTGCGAACAAACCCGTTCATTATTCATGCGGGTGATGCGGGACAATACCGCCTCTCAAATAAAAATGATGACTCTGCGGGACGAGAGAATACTCGATTCCAATCACAGCAATTATGCCAAATTCGTGTTAATGCATAATCAGTCCCGATACACGTTGGAATAAATATTTTGCGATGATTTCATGCAAACGGCAGCGCTCAATATTCGACGGGGATTTGAGACGATTCCTCACCTTTGAGTCAAGTTTGCAGTATTTTTCTCATCATATGCACTATCATTTTGATGTTAATATTACATTTTGCGTATAATCTGTTTTAACCATTCTACGTAATACTATTGACGTATGAGGAGAAGCTGATTCAAACTCAAATGTATTTTCAGGTTGGCTACCGCGAGGATTTGTCTCTGTCTGTATAGGCCTATGTCGTGGAATAAAGTTAACTTAGTGACCTGAGTCACCCACAGAGAGTATATCATGGTGCCTTTGGCATTGCCCTCAAATAGCGTGTCGCCTGTCAGTAAGCCAGTTTGCCGTTGTCAATGCGCATGCTCACAGCGGTTAGCGTAAACGCTCGGAAACAGACGGAATTGACCACATAGACGTATTGTTACGGTTGTCTTTCGACTATGTTATTGTCCGTCACGTGTGGGGGGATATTCGCGATGGTGGGTGCTTTTTCTGGAGGGGAGGTCCGACAAATTTCTCTGCGTCATGCAAATAAACGTTATCTCTAATGATGTGTATAGACAACTCTGCTCCTGCAGTTCGGATTCCGAGCGCTCCCATGTGACGTTTGACATTTATCAGTAGCATACCTTATATAAAACAACGGTGGAGTGGTTTATTCAGATGTCAAAAATAGGCAGGCCTAACGAGATTATTTATGGGACAGTCAATTATTTTCCGGTTATTTTTCCTAAAATAACTAGTTTACGAGGCAGTGGGCGATATAATCGGATCAATAAACCACCCATGGTGAATTATATATACTAAGATATACCTTAGCTAACAATAATAATAAATTCATTGTTTTACATTCTGTAGATGACTTCTACATAATGACGTCAGGACAACGGGGAGTGGAGGAACCGCACAAATACATCATGAGATCCGTTGGAATAATATGCGT
>JAUOBX010361131.1:682-10837 GCA_032360705.1 Eupentacta quinquesemita
CTATGAAATGACTTGCTCAGATAGACATTTAGACGTCTAGTTATGCGCGTCTGATGGGTTAAACATATATGGAGCGAGTAGCTAAAGATTTTTACCTCAACTCATGTTCGAATTATCACGCCGAGTTCGGAGGCAGGAAGCACAGGTACCTGGTTCTCGATGATACTAAGTCCGTACCTCAAACACAATTTGTCTCAGCCCATGTGGGATGTTGATCACTAACAGTGATATCGTAACAATCGCAGTTTCAGTATAGCTTCCTGATGGAGTGCGCATCGACGGTTAGAGCAACTGACTGTATGCTCTAAGCAGGTCTTTACTCTCAGCTCTTGTTAATGAATAAGATTCATTTAAATATTTCGTTTGGTTTGTGGGTTGTTTTCGGGTGACTATTCGTTGTCATTTAGGCTCCATATGACTGTCCCTACTATTAGCTCTTATATGACCGAGAATTATTCAAATATGAAGTTTTATTTGTGGGTTGTTTCGGGGTGATGATTCATTTTCATTTATGCCCTAGTACCGTCTCTAATATCAGCTCTTATATGACCAAGATTTATACAAATATGAAGTTTTTTCAGAATGATTTTTTTCTCTAGTTTCTTGTGATGGTTATCTGGTTAATCGTCTGTGAAAATATAATGTCTTCCACTTATTGGCACGAACCAAGGTGAGAAAAACAAGGTAGGCAGAAGCGTTAAGACGTGTATATAGGGACTCAAATCAAGTCCCGACATTTCGAAGCAAAAGCACAACGTCTGTTTGCACTAATATCGTACTTTTCCAACGACGGACTAATATGCATGCACATGTTGATCAATAAACGATAGAGCTCATACGACTCATTCGTACTCGTGATCGTGTCTACACCATCAAAATGTGCGCTTTATCAAGTTTCTCGAGGAAGTTTTGTCCTCGCTGAAAAGCATAATTGAATTACATCTGAAAGAACATGATCAAATGAATATTTGAACCGACACCATGAACTTCTACTTATTATCGCGACTAATGTATCTTGATTAGGTTAGAAGACACGTTTTTGCTGTGAATTGTTGCAGCATAGTACTCAACCCTTCGTGTGCATGCGCTGAATGTGCATGTTTGAAAAGTTACCAATGGTCGATGGATTGACTGTGACGCGCTTCGAAATGCGTGCCCCGTCGTGCTCTGGCAGTCCTATATGAGGTCCAAGCGTTTCAGTCATTCGACCCCAGTCCATTTATCTGTCGACCTATATCTATTTATATAAGTAATTATCTACATAACCACATATCTCCCTAGCCTTGCGCTATATGTGGCTGCACCTATATGGGAAGTCCCACGAAGGACACGAGGAAGTTTTCATAACAATTCGTGTGCCAGGTGTGTAAACACACAACTGTGAACTAAAATGTGCAAGTTTGATAAGTTACCAATGATCAGGGGGAGGACTGTGAAGCGCTTTGAGATATAATTCCCACATATTGAGGCGCTATAGGAATCCCAATAATTTATGTTTAACAATGGATCTATGACACCCCACAATGTGTCTATCTATGTCTGATGACACAGGTGTTGCGTGCTATTATGAGCTGCTCGTATAACTTGGGCAGCTGTATGGTATTTTCATTGTGTTGGTGGTGTGGAGGTATGATCCGTATAAATGATACAGACCCAATGAAATCAGCCCCAGCGATGGTTGTATCGTCCTCACTGAAGTGTGGTTTGAACATTGCCGTGTCTGCGATTCCTCATGCGTTGCTAATAGTCTTCTCATCGCTCATATCGTATTTCAAACTTTCTTTTGATCAACTTTGGTCAGGCCGTTGGCGTCTGATGTTTAGAGAAGGTAGTGGTCTGAACGATCCAGTCATTCGACCTCAGTTGACGTGAGAATAAGTGCCGTGAATGATGCTCAATCCACAGAGCTACGGAGCCTAATTGATCTGTTCAGTAGGGGTAACCGTACTCCTTGTTCAGGCCGTACCGCGAATTGTGCGTAATTGTGCAGTCCCGTCAACTTAACGCGTGAGAAGTTCTCTATTGATCTCGACGTTTATGGCACTATCAAGAAACGCATCATCGAACAATTCATGCGTGGTCTAATTAAGACGTAAGACCACTTCACATGTTTCACATGTATTGGAACATGGTGGGTGTCGCCAAATGTGCGTGTGCTTCAGGCAAAGTGAACAGTTTCTGTGATGCGGAAATAGGGAGGTTTTCAATATGTGAATTTTCAGAAAACATGTAATTGTCAATATACCTGACAACGATAGTTTGAAATGTATTATATCGATGACTTATTCATAAGCCACTAGAATGGGGAGTGATTTTCATTTTTAGTAGCATCAGTATTTTAGTTGTTTTGGGGAAACGAACAACAGGTTAACCATAACGAACAGACCTAACGCGTGCGATGTTCACGTCACGGGATATTGACCTCGTGGTATGGACTGAAGAACATTGATTGCCGTGTTGTAGAAACCTTCGGGTGATATTTGTCATACATCGACGTATCAAGAGGACTGGAACAGGGCTATCGATCCGAATGTGTTACTCGCAGGACGGTCATCGACGCACACTTCATATATCTTCGGTGGTGTGTCATAGTGAATATTTTTACGGCACTGTGGCCAGATCAATGTCAGTTGGTTCGTTTCCCTATATTTGGAACTGTAAGCTATGAGACGATCGGACGAGCTCCGTCTTCTGATCATTAGAAACTGACGAAACTCAGCATGGTTGGACCAAAATAACGAAAACATCTCGAGATGAATAGACACTGGAACTTAAAGGCTTGCAATATCCTAATGGAGTGATTCTGTGAACAACATTTACAACACTGCTGTTAGGAAGAAGCATATAAAACAATTATCACCTGCTAATACTTATTATTGTCTACAGTAACTTTCACATCGACTTACATATGTTTGAAACAGTATAGTTTACATGAGAGTTTGGGTATCAATGAAACACATACTTCACTTTGTGACGGATGAAAATCCGATCATATTTTGAAGCTCAGCTCAGAGATTCAGGCGAACTTTTATATTACTATAGTGACGTGTGTAAATATTTATTTTGAAACAGACGTAGGCAAAATGTTGCTTGATGTGCTCCCTTGGTAATACCTTTGTACTTTTAGCAGAAATGACACACTAGTACATTAAATCGAGTTCTCGCTAGGTTACATCAATTTTTCCACTACATCTCACTGATTACGACCACTCTTTTGTGTAAATATCGTCACTCCTCTACACTGCAAGACTCACACAGCGAATTGCAGATCGTTTTCAGAGAATTTACCGTCGAGCATCCTTGTCCCGTGAGAGTGAACAGCTGCAATAATGTATAACATCCACTACAGAGATTACAGTACTGATGGTTGTAATCCGATTCAAGAAATGTCAGTCAAATTTGCATATTTATTACAATATATTTGTCTCATGTCGATTCCTGAATCATTATGATTGGACCGTCCTGTGAAGAATTAAAACCCGATGAATACACCGGAGCGATCGCTGTAATATGCGAAAATAACCGTGAGACTTACTATATATTGGGGTAGGGGGATTCTGGTTTTTATCCCAATTTTTTTCCTTAGATTCCACGGAACTGAAATATTGAGCAGGTAATCAGTTGATATCGTACCGCAATTGTAGTCTAAAGGTACAAAAACTGTCTTGTTAGCTCGGTATATACGGAGAGGGTAGATGTGACCCGGAAATCACAGACTATTGAACTGCCATCTGAATACTTCGCAGAACTGTATAGGGTCTTTATTAATAGGCCTCAACATATGTTGCAATGTACACTCGTGTGGCCATCTGACCTATGGAATGGTCGGCCTAATTTTCTCTGCCAATTAGCTTCAAGGTCAGCCAATTGTCTCACAGACAGCTAGAATAAGCCCTCTCAAAAACAGTATCATCATTAGTGTGCACTTAATCGGTCCATATACAGAGTATCGGGTTACTGTTCGGGTTGCGCTGATGAGAAAATGATTTGGTATATTGTAGTTGATGCGGGCATGCGGCCACCCCTCCAAGGGTAATAGAAGTGCTGAACTTGACTTGCAGGTTATGATTCCCTCCGACCACTATATTGAGGAAATCCAACTCTCAAAATATATTTCAGTCAATAAGATGGTTAAAATGAGATGGATCTACCATTACGCAATGTTTTCCGATGTCACAAGGGTAAGGAAAATGCATGCTCAGTATAATGTCAATGCAAAGTTTACTTTTCCAAAACTCTGTCACACGGAAAATGTGAGTCTGATATGAAGAGGTATGGATGAAACTGAAAGTAATCATTGACTTCAAAGAAAAAAAACCTAATCTCCGAAGGGACATTCATTTGGTTCTCTTTGTGACGTCATAAGACCCAACCTTTTAATGAAGACAACGAGAAAATACAACGAGTTTTGGATTTAGGGGTATTGAGATATGTTCTTTTCATCTACGCAAGTTTCAGAGCGATGGATAGGCCCTTCATCTGGCCTTTCAGGACGGAATATGAAGGTAGATTTTTCTCTGTTTAGTTGGTCATTTTCTTGCAAGAGGAACAGTATCTTCCGACAGATGAATCGGTGTCTATTATTCATGCAATATGGACGTCTATCTACGGAGAAGATGAAAGTAACGAAAATTAGTGTTGTTGCAAATATATACATAACTCGAGTTTTAAGACAATAATCCCGAGAAATACGATACTTGTGTTTGGGAATATTTGCGTTCATTTTGCTGTCCTTTGCATATAAAATAGTGATTTGAATCATCAACGACATGAGCAATACGGTTTGCATGTTACACCTGTAACAATGATGGGAATGTGATTGGCTCGTTTATACTGCGTGTCAAGACCCTCTCCGTCATAGCGGTCAAGCCAAAGGGGCGTTTCATTATGGTAGAGGTTCGCAGCTGACGAGAGTGCAGTATCCAGGTATGAACCCTTGCTGGCCGTGTATCGGTTGGATATCAGTGTCTGGCAAGAAAACCATATAATGAACTAGATTGTTCTCGTAGGCATGTACCATTTGCATATACATTTGTGAATCAAAGAGATGAACACGAAAATATTCATTCCCTATATTATATATATATATATATTCAAAACACCTTAAACATCCTAAACCATCTATATTGTAACGATTCCTCCCATACACATAGTGTGTAGGACCTCGGACACATGACGGCTATATGAGGAAGTAGTAACCTGGTAACATGAACCACTTTATCTGAATCTATTTAACAGTTGGTTATGTATCTCTTTCGTTTCTGTTGGTTCATTTTTATATATTATATTATAATCCAATGACAAGACTGTAGATATCTCTATTTGCCGAGGAAGAGCATATTGGCCAGTCACCGTTACCATCTAGTATCGTGTCTGTGAGTGATTTCTTCACAGGAACCTCTGAGGCTATAGATAATGAAGATGATATCTTAGTTGTTGATATATGTGAAAGAAGTATTATTGCAATTAGTTGAGCGGTTGCAAAATCCAGCATTTTCAGGCAGAATCGCTGTCCTTCGCATTCCCCGTTCTAATAAAATCAATACAGATTTTCGCTGAAATTCCCCCTTGGGTCAATGCTGTTGGTTGCCATAGAAACGAGAGGCTATGTAAAATGTCAAATAAATACTTTTCATTCACTATATTCGCGAATCATATTCTCAGACGATAATAAGAAACAGAGGAATCCGTCAGAAAATTGCTCAAAAATAAGTTTTTGCTCTTTAGTTGTTTATATATATATATATATATATATAATATTGGATATGTGATGTACATTTTTCTACAATATTTTTTTTCTGAACCAGTGATTAATTGTTTCTATCTATTTTCTGTGCAGGTGTGTACTCTTCTGAAGATCATCAACGGTTACGCCGAGAACTCTTCATTGACGGCGAGTACGACAGATCTGTGAGGCCTATACGAAATGCATCAAAAACCACCCTGGTCGAGATGCAGTTCTTTGTCGCCCAAGTTCTGGATGTGGTGAGTCTAGCATGAAAAAGTTGATTTGATTCATTTTGGTTCAACCCTTGAACCTCGATTGATACTCTATTTGCTCCAACCACGCAAACGTGCACTCGTATGTAGGAGCATGGTGGCTTTCTCGCCAACTTTGCTCATTTCGCACTATGCACACTGCGATATCGTGCTTTCTATTGTTCACGACTAAATCACCTAATTGAGCTCTTTCACATAGTATAATTATAATATGTGGGACCAACGCCAAAAATGTGTGAGTTGTAAATTGAAGAACAAGTTGACTATTTATTGTGACAGCCTCAATAAATTGCGCACACGCCAGTAGATTGGACCTAGTGTTAGACTGGGAAGTTTTCTAGACGAAATATATTTTACATAAGGAGATAACTATTTTGTAAACAACAGTTAGTTTCCAGAACTGCTATCAGAACCGTTTGTTCGAAATGAAGGGAAACCACAATCCTGCACAAAGGATGGACTCGGAATGATCAGTTCATTGGATCAGTAATTCCTGTAATAGCTACGATTTTCCATGAAACGGTGAATATAATACGGCTAGTGTTCGGGAAGAAATTTTGAGATTGTACAATAGCTTCTGGTTCACGTTTTTACTAACACATGAAATTTATTTCACATACCATATACCTGATTTTCAAGTAATTACCAAGATGTAACATTCAATAAGTCTCCTTTTACTCTAATAAGTGATGATGAGACTAAGAGGCATGGGTTCCCATACATTAATTTTGCCACAGCATCCCTAATGAGACGGAGTACTCAGTTTCCCCCATAATCGCTAAGAACAAATTAAACCCGTACATAATATGTTGAAAGTGTCATTAGAGAAGTAATTCGAGGGACCACCATTGACAATTTTAGAAACCTAAATAAAAAATACACTGATATTTGTATTACTCCTTGATCATAGTTAGATTAGGACGCCTGAATCATCTCCGGAAGGCGACAACCCCCATTTAATCAATTGCCAATGGTATCTGTCGAGTAGTGAGAACCATAACGACTTACTGAAGGTTATGTTTTCAGGTAAAATAAAGCGAGTTTGTCAATAGAGCCGAGACTATAATTACCTTTCTTAGCATCATCAGTATATCAATTGGGATGGGTCAACGAATAAGGAAGATCCCTTGCAATGTTTGTTTCTGAATTTATGCCGTGGAATATTATTGCCGTTCCACTTGAGGGAGCGTTGTGACTGGTGGAGCCCAAGCAAAACTTTTTCTAATTAGGAAACCACTACTGAATAAATTATATCTAGATTCATTCGAACATAATACTCAATCTGAAATGAATTACTTGAAAGTGAAATGGCGCAAGAGTTGATCGTTGGGTAACACCACTAGATGGCAACACGTTGATCCCGGCCATGATGAGACCATTCACGGATTGACCCAAGGACATTGACATGATTACCAAAACTCGCCTATTTAGGCTAGATACCTCTTTTCTGAAACTATGCGCAGCATTGCTGTTGTCAGTATCACGAGTGAATTGTCGTCGAAATGATAGTCACGAATGAGCTCCCCAAAACTATGCTGATATTCCCGAATAAGACAACACTCATCGTAATGAATGTATGAACCCCCCCTCCCCACACCCCAATAATAGATTGCATCACCTTGACATCCCTAGTAGGACTGTGGTTTTGACCTGTAATAACTATGGATAGACTTTCCAATGAAAATAGGAGAAACAATTGCAGTTCCGTCCGGACCGGTAGGTTTATTTCAGTTCCTAAAAATAATAGTGATTTGCATCTCGAATACATAGGCCTATACCTTCCCACCAAAAACTGAAGTGGAATTGCTTTCGAAACCTCTGAACTCATACAAATGAGATAAGGAACCATGAATGTCGCTCTCCCCTTTCGTCCCATCAAATGTTTTTTTTGCGACGTTTCCGAATGTAAACTTTCAGTACCTCATTGATTTTGTCAAGAAAACATTTACATGAGTCAATAGAACTCAAGCCACTTAACACTGAAGACGAATGTGAATTTGCGGAACATTGACAATTTGAAAAGTGTTCCTAACTTCCTTTGGAATATAGTGAAGATAAATTGTACTCAACGCCAGTTCCAAATAACAGCTAGTCCCAAAATACCTAGAGTAGAGTGAACTAGCTGATATAATCACCACAATCTAAAAATGCTGCCTAGTATTTGTTTATTATCCGTATCATCATAAACAGTTTAACGTCAGATATCCATGCTAGCATGGGTTAGACGTGGGAACTGTGACGACACACTCTCCTCCACTCTACTCTATCCTGTGCAAGGGCACGATCTACACCTTTAGCTGCAAGGTCACTACGCACAACTTCAGCCCAGGTCTTCCGAGGCCTACCTGCTGGTCCTGCTAATATTTTCCAGGGAGTGTGTTTCATAAGCCCTGTTTACACTTGCTCAGATTTTGGTCACGCACTGTTCCGTGCTAGTGCGTGCCAGTGCTTGCCAGCTTGAGTAACCATTAGAGCATGCATTGCCTTGAACTGTTCACGACATTATCACAACATGTCTATGACATGTTCACGCACTTCTACACCAAGCCATGTCGATCGAGAAAGGAGTCATGACGCAAATTTACGTTCATGCCTTGCTATTAGGACTAAGTGTGGAAAGAGGGCTATAGGCACCTTGGGCAGAGTTTCAGATAGAACCTGTCACAACTGTTTCAGCTCTAATCGCAGAAAGACCCTAATTCTCAACAGAGAACCAAAGTTGCAATGATCAGGCGGTTATGTGCAGCCACTTCAGCATATAACTGGGTAATCTGTCACAACTGTTTACGGCTCTAATCGCAGAAAGACCCTAATTCGCAAAAGGGGAACCAAAGTTGCAATGATCGGGTGGTTATGTGCAGTCACTCCAGCATATAACTGGGTAATTTGGTATTGTTTGGCCAATATCATTCGGCCAGAAGGTTTCTAGTTTGAATCCAGGTCGGCTGGCTGTGCGGATGTCTCCTAGGGCAAGGCGCTTCATCTCCATTGCCTCGTCCAACCAGGCTTGTTTAGGGAGTGATGAGGAAACCCGAGCCTTGCTCTATTTTCTGGGATTGTTGGAGAGCATACCCATTCACCATGATCAGGGTAATATCTGGGATACTGACACCAGGTGGTGAAATAGCATTATTCATGGCAGGTATTAATATGAAAGTTGTAGTAATTAAACAGTATATTGCAGTTATTAAGTGGTATTGATACCACTCCATATATGACACAGGTCAATGCTATTACAGGGCAAAACATGGCTCCACACTATGACCTTCTACAGATATATACACATCTCCCCGGGCTAGCTCTCCGCTCTGTCCCTGATTCAATGCTGCTCGTGATGTTCCCTCACAGGAAAAGGCATTTCTCCATGTCACCCCAGCACTGTGGAACAACTTACTTGTGTTCAAGAAATGCCTGGAGATTATATTACTTCGGACTTAATATTCTTTTGAAGCGCATAGATTTTTCTAATTTTGCGCTATATTACTAACCAGGTAATAATGAGGTGATAATGAGGTGATGATAATACCCAATCACAGGAGGAAAGTGTAAAAGTGTCTCAAGATGCATATATATCCCATGCATGTAGCCAATATAATACGCACCATGTCTTCATTCTGCTCTCTCGATCCTAGAAAAAAATTATTATACATTGAATGAATGGTTTTCTGTATAGGATTACACAACTGGAGATCTGATTAGCTCAGTCAGTAGAGCTCAGCACTGGTGACTAGAAGGTTGCCAGTCCGAGTCACAGCCGGTGGGAAAGTTCTATATTAACATGAGTCGGTTGGTAGAGCACTGCATGGTCCCATGATCGGAGGATTGCGAGTTGAGCGGAGGAGTGGTCGAGCGGTATCAGTGACGCTTGGCAGTACAACGTACAGTACAGTTTGCTCTGGGTTCGATTCCCACAAAACACCATCAGGCGTTTTTCTCCAGTGGTGGCTGTACTCACAGTGAAGACTGGTGGGGTCTCGGTGTCCGGGCTCTGCTGTAGCGCAGTGGGCTTGGTAATTAGGAAGGTTGTTGTCGGTTGGTTGCAATGAGTCTTGTCGGTCGGCTGTACGCAGTTACCGTTGTTGAACTTCGCAAATACAAAAACATGTAGCAAAAACCAAAAGCTTCCGCTCCTCCAGGATCTGAGAAAGTGGTTAG
>JAUOBX010361242.1:0-10836 GCA_032360705.1 Eupentacta quinquesemita
TACAATTCAACCCCAGTAGAACAGAAGTGGTCCAGTTTACCCCCGAAAGGAATCGAAATATAGCTGACCTGTAAATGAACGGGCAGAAGCCTAAATATTCCAAGAAAGCGGAACCGTTCAGCAAGCTACTTTGGAAAAGTCACATAACATGTGTAGCCCAAAAGACAATTGCAGCACTGGTGCAATGCAGACGGCTCGTGGCCAAAACATGGCTGAAAATTATGGAATGTGTGTCCACGGCTATGGTGCACCCTATCACGTCGTATGCGTGTATATACTGAATTAGTGGTATAGAGAAACTGTACTTGAGGATTTGTTCCCTAAAGATGCGAAGATTAGCTTGCATGATGATTTCATCAGCGTTTGCGAGCACTCCAGATGCGGCCTCAAAAAAATGTTGAACATGATGCCGAATGATAAATTCCAGGCGGAGGCGGTCAGGGAATATAAAGTCATTGGAACTACTTATAAAACTAAGAGCCATGCTGACGTTTGCAATAATGTCAGACAAGAGCTCTCTTTGCTGCAAATGCCCGCTGACCTTTGGAATAAAACCGTAATATTCAAATTTTGATTGCACTCTGGAACGAGACGCCGCATTAGAATTTGAGATTGGCTTACAGCATGACACAATTCGGTGTTATACTGAGGGGTCCAAACTTGATGGAAGAGTTGATACGGGTGCTAGAATTGAGTATCTGTTCAAATCCAAGGTCAGTGAGGAATTATTCCATCTTGGAACACTGAGTACAGTTTTGGTCTTCCAAGCAGAAGTCTTAGCCATCCTAAGGTGCCTCCTCTTAGTATGTATGTATGTTTGTTTGTAACTTTGTTTCTATTTCAGCAGGGACGAAAGCGCAATATTCACGGTTGAGCCCGCGAATTATGGAATAATTATCTTCCCTATTGTTAGCATGAAGGATCCCGGCAACTCAGCTGGTTTAATCTCGGTAGGTCCAGTGCAGTAGACCGTGTCGAGTGGAGTGTGTCTCTCAATAGAGAGTACACTGGCATTGACGAGTTCCGCGCCTGTCGAGACGGGTCTCCGCTCGGGCGTAGTTTCCAGTTTGTTGGTTCGTCTTCTCTTGTATGTCGACATATTATAACCCCATTATCTGTCAGTATTCTTACAGATAAGTTCATCTAAGCGGTGACACTCGTTCCGATTGAAGGAAAGGCACGAACACAGTTAATCGTCCCTCTCCATATGGAGCAGATGATCTAATACTGTGTTGCTATGTATTGCAAACCTAAATAAATTAGCTTCAAACTGCCTTTTTGTTACCTAGATAGTAGACACCTAGCTACAAGGATGTCTGTGGCAATGGAGAAGCTGATAAGTTTGCTGAGGCGGGGTCAAAACTCCTGTTGGAGGGACCTGAACCCTTTCCCCTGTCTCATATGCTAGTTGTGTGGGAGAGATCAAGGAATGTAACGCTGGAGGAAATCATGGCTGAACAGAAGAGATGAATGTGCAAGAACGGAAAAGAGCAGATTCCAATTAAATATGGTGCCACGGGTCCCTACAGGAAATTGTAATCACCGAAACACCGACAAACCATAGGTCGAGCAAGGATATCAACCTGCCCGAAATATGACAAAAGGAGAAGAAACCCCTGATCATTATGTAGAGAGGTGTTCCTCCCACCAATGTATTCGTGAAGAATACTCAAATGTTACAACTACCACAATTCGGAATGTGGCAGAGCTATTTAATGTCAACAAACGGGATTCATACTTGTTGGAGACTGGACGTCTCACAGAGTATGATCTGTGGGAGTTTTTAGCTGTAGTGGAGTCGTTTGCAATGGGCCTACTTTTTGGCCTGCGCAACGTGTCTGATGTGGTCACGTGTACCCTCTATGGAAAAATACTGTGTTGCTATGTATTGCAAATCCAAAGGAATTAGGTGCTTCAAACAGCCGTCTTGTTATCTGGATACCTAGCCACGTCTAATGTATGAATGTCTAATACACCCTCCATTGAAAAAAGGAAACAGTAACAATAGCAAACTTTAAACTCTTCGATATTCTCATTACTCAAAACGTTCCCTGATCTATCTGCCCCAATGAATAACCGTAACCCTATAGGGTTACGGTTATTCATTGTCCGTTTAATTTGGTTTCCTATAACCACTATGGGATATTTGACTGACCACATTTCCAGCTGCCACTCCAGCATTCAGCGTGGCTGGCATAAAGAATTGATAGATCACATTGTCCAACTAGACAATAGCCTATTACTTGAAGGCGGAAGGCGTCTCACATAGATGCTATATCTGTTCCTGCCATACATGTGACAATGTTCCTTACCTATTAAATACAGTCAAATGCTATTTGTGAACTTTTTCGTAGAGCTTTCAATAGAATAGCAGACGCAACTTTCACTGGTATATGCCTGGTAGGTATGATACAGTTTTTTTGCTCTCAATAACTTGAAAAGTACAGTTTACAATTTAAAAGCGCCACCATCGAACCTCCTGGCAGTTGTCATTCATGTGTCGTATCACGGAGGTGTACACATTTCTGATGCACATCACTTACATTACTGAAGTTTCCAACTATTGCACGTTTTTTCTTTTTGCGGATGAAACGAACATATTCTTCATAAGTGGCAATTCTAATTGTTAAGAGTATCTGCCCTTCTTCCGGAACCAGATGTATTGCTGTAAATGCTGATGGAACTAAATGCACTTTTGGGAATGGGAAATAGAAGTAGTGGAGTGGAGTGGTGTAGTGGTTAGCCCACTCGCCTCGCATGCTGAAGGTTGTGGGTTCGAGTTCCGGCTCGGACCTTTAATTTAAAGCGCTCCTCCTGTCAACCCATCAGTAAAATGGGGACCCGTGAGGGACCTGAGTACAACCTGCGCCCATTGTGGCTGCAACTTACTCTCTGTGATTGTCAGAGAGCGTGCCTGGTTCCCATGATCGGGGTAATGTCTGTAAAGCGCTTTGAGCATGTAATGGAAAAGCGCTATATAAAAACGAGTTATTATTATTATTATTATATGTTGGGCGGGAACCTGCACAAAAAAACTTGTCTTGGCCAAGAGATTAAGAGATTTCAACATAACAAGTGGTGCTATATAGTTCGGGTTATTTCAACAATATAGAATGTGTTCGCAGTACAAACAGCTATCTTAATAGCCAGTTTGGCAGATGTCGTTTGGGAGTCACGAACAACCAAAGGTTTCTCCATTTTGTGGGAGCTATTGGGCGGAAACCTGCAGAAAATTACCTTGATGAAGGGATTTCAGCACAATGAGTGGTGCTATTTTGGGCTGAATCGCCAATTTGAAATATGGTTGTAGTACAAACAGCTATAGTAATGGAGAGTTTGGCAGGAGTTGTTCAGGAGTCACAAACAACCATAGGAAACTTGTTTTGACCCAGAGATTGAGAGATTTCAATACACATGTGGTGCTAGTTGGGGTTGATTCAGCAATATGAAATGTGTTCGCAGTACAACAGCTATCCTAATAGCCAGTTGGGCAGGAGTTGTTTGGGAGTCACGAACAACCATAGGTTCCTCCATTTTGTGGGAGCTATTGAGTGGGAACCTGCAGAAACTTTCCTTGATCAAACTATCAAGAGATTTATTGTCTAAACAAGACAGGTTATATTGAATTGGCTCTGTATCCACCACCATATTTTTGATGTTCCAAACTTTCACTGAACTTTGAGGAGAGGATAATGGGGAATGCATGTAAAACCTTGATATGGATCCGGTGCAGAATTAGGAGACGAATGTCCTTGATCTAATTTTTTATTCTAATTATGTTTATTTTACAATTCTGGTTATGCATAATTATGTTTACCTTGATAAGAAGGCATAAGATGTTTCTGTGAGAACAGAATACCTGAACCATGTTTGCCAATATTTTTGTTAGCATTGTTCACCTATATATACATACAAGCTACATAAACTGTCACCATATCTCCTTTATTATAACACCGCATTTCAAACTATTCCTGTTGAACATTTTCTCTCTTCTGTTTTATTATCTCACTCCCACCATATTTTCTGGAGTTTCTCCTGTCTTATATGTTATTTATTTGTCATTTATAACTGATCGTTAATCGCTTAACGACCCTCAGGCATGTCATGTAAATATATTTTTTATATCATGTAATTAGTCGAGACAGAGAGAGATGAGAAATATTTATATGCCGCATTCTCTGAGCTAGGTGAAGTATGTGACTGGAAGGGAAATGTCGGTCTAGAAACTAGACAAATAATATCAGAGATAACAGTGGAATGTTTTTCTTGTGGGTTAGGGCTATGTGGGTAATCTAACGATGAACAGGGATTGAGTTGAATATTTGATATAGGTTCATTATGACATCCATTATATCATGGTTTAAGCATACAGCAATAAAATACAAACAAGGTAGTACTGGTCAGGATTTTGTCAGAAGCACACTGGTCACTATTTGAAGAGAAAATCCAAGATTTGCTAGTGCTTATCCACTATCCTTGCATGTGAGTACAGCATTGCTGGCTATTCCTGATGAGTCCTACATTGAGGTGTTGGCCATGTTGCACTCTCATCTCCTAAAATGCATCAACAGCAGGAGTGTCAGTAGCACTAGAAGGCTCACCCATATATATGTATTGTGTTCACTGAGCTGCCATTCTCCATGAATATCTGTTCAACTCTTCTTCTACTGTAGTTACCCGACATGCATGGTGTGCTGATAATATGCAAATACGTAGAATACATTGTACAAATATGAAGATGAATTGAAAAAGAAATGAAAGAGTTGTATCTCTATTGTTTTTTCTTTTTTACTGAATGAGGGACAATGTAGATAAAAGTGTATTCTCGATTGTTCAGTTTCCTGCAAGGCGAAATAGTGATTTGCATCATCAACGTCAGTTCCACGCTTCTCGTGCGTAACTTTAGCCCTATACCTGTCACTTCGGACCAACTGCGCATGCGGCAACTTACATATCGGTGTACTACGTGATTCTACGACGGTAGTCGCCCCTTTTCGCCGTACTGTCTAAAACGGCGAACTTTCCCGCGGTTCCAACAATATGTGACGTCATTGTTATCATGTTAATTAGTTGAACAGCTTGCGCTGAACTTCACAGTTCAACAAGTGGTCAACAATGCCGTGAGTAACTTTCGTATTTTCGCCTCGAATCGCTAGTACGTGAATTTTGCAGGCTTCATGATTGCATAAATTATATGACTACAACCCAGGGTTTCTTCTAGTCCCAGTTGTGAGCAGAAATTTTCTGGATTCAGGACAAAATTCGTGATTTGAGCGATCAAAACTATGGTGCTGTAGCGGCCTGCGGGGGCCACAGCCGTATCGCATAGGCCAGTGTACACTGAGATCACACTCGCAGTCAGTATGTGGCGAATACGAATACAATACTTAGTGAGGGCTGAGGCACAATAACCTAGGCCTAGCTGCTCTACTCTCTAAATCCGAAAGAGTGGAAAATCCACTCTAATTACAGAGTGGATTTCTCCCCACTCCGGTTCGAGTGGAAATCGAGTGGAAATGGCTATGACAGAGGCAATATCGAGTGATTCTCGAAATTCAGTGTATCGCTCTTCTTCGGAGTGAAACGAACGGGCCGATGACACTGCGTTTCCACATCACGTGACTGATTTCCCGCCGCTTGATATCCACTCCAATAATGGAGTGGAACGAATGTGCCAATGACATTGCGTCTCTACAACACGTGACTGAGTTCCCGCCGATTGTCAACAGCACAGCTCGGACGTACTGTACTCCTGCTGCAGGCCGTAGCTGTGTGTATGTAGCATGCATCGTACCGCACGTATATTATGTTGTACAGTCTGTATACTGCGCGGGCGCCACACTCGATTCCGGTACGTTGAAGTTGAAGTTGAACCATCCCAACGATATCAATTATCATTTTATTCGAATTTCAAGTCAAACAAATCTCCCAAGAGCTGCCGAAACACAAGACTGATTCCTCCATTGAAAACTCCACAATGCCTGCAGATTTGCAAGTTAAGATCTGGCTGGAAGAGGAGGGTTTTTCAAACTTTCTCCCGTTGTTCGAAGGTATTTCAAATCTGTCTTCCTAGCCTAAGTTAGGCCTAACGTACGTTAGGTCCAAATTTGATCAGCGTAGGCTAGGCCTAGCCTAGGCTAGGCCTAAGCACAACGATCGACTCCGAGTTCGACTAAGTTTTACACTGAGTACAGTGCAACACTAGTCTCTACTGTATCTGTGCAGGTGTGAAACGTTAGTCTTAATGCGTTAGGCTATGCGAAAGCGAGTACCACTGCCCTGGCCTAGGCTAGGCCATCACAGCAGAGAGTAAAAACAAAAAAACAAAACAAAACAAAAAAGTCAGGAATTTCAAGAAAAATTGAGTATGACTATGAGGGGTCTTCTTATTTTTCATTTCTATATCACGACAGCCGACATTCAGAATTGCTGATCGAGTTCATGAGAATTATAATGCAGCAAAAGCAACACATTTGATTTAGCCTAGGCCCTACCCTAGGCCTAGGCCTATCTCACAAAAATGATTGCTACAGTTGGAAAACACAAGCAGAAAATGAATGTGGTCCATACCAGGGGCATACTGGAAGACATGTAGATTGTAGGTTACGCCAAATATTTTCGGCGCGGCACGACAGTGGAATACATAACATAGCCTAACAGTAACACACTGTAGTATACAGTAGGCTTGGGCTATATATAGGCTCTAATCTTCTGTGCACAGAAAACAAGTTTTCCGGCGTGGAATGTGGTGATCAATTTTAAATTCTGGTACAAAATATTGCGGAAACTTAACTAAAATGTCAACATGAAAAATAAAAAGAAAGGGTAAGAATTAAGAATCCTAGGCCTAGGCTAGACATCATTGGAAAGAGGAAGGATCCGTCTTTTGACAGCCATTTCAACACCAGACGACAGTATTTTGCATTTTAGACATTATTTCTGCCTAACATTTCACCAAAATAATTTGTCAAAAAGGCCCCGTGCTGCAGGTGCATTCTCCAATTGATCCTGTACAAGATTACAATTGAAAAGTATTCGGCTCAAATGTATAATGGCTAATTAAATGTGAGTATCACATCCTAAATTGGTTTTTAAGTTGGGGTAGCCTAATCCATTTCCCATTGACTATGTACATAGCCTAGCGTTTAGCACTTTAGCCTGATGACTGTTCTCTACAGTAGGTAAGAGAATGGCAATTTGTTAATGTGCCATCACACAGAGAAGGCATTTTCGGACAGTCGGACTGTGTGAGAAGGAATCGAGCATGCGGAGTGTTTAGGCCTAGGCTAGGCCCCTAGCTAATTGTTTTTTCCAAATCCTCTACTAGCACTGGACTAGACTATGGCCGATATTTAGAAGAGTGTTCTTTTTGCAAAAAGTCATTGTTTCGTAGCTCTGTAGGCCTAAGGACGGCTAATGCGCATACCCGTCGAATGCGCACCTTGAATAATTCTCTATATAATCATAGCAACATTTTACAAATCTTTCCACCGAATGATTCAGAATATTCACGGAAGAATCCCAACAAAAAGAAATGTTGAACTACAGTGTATTTTACTTTTAGTCACATTGCGCCGCAGACCGGACATCATTCAAATATACAAAATACCTTAGTTGTGTGCCATCAGTTTTGTCATTGCCTACAGTGTAGTGCTCATCCAACGAGTACACCCGCGAAAATGTGAAAAAGTGAGCCTAACCTAAGAAGAACAGAATTTTTGTTTTATAGCCCCCTGCCCCCCTACCGATTTTGGCTAAGCAAAAACTGTGCGCATCACATAGATGCGCTGCCTAATGCCAACACTGGTGTGCGCGCAGGGACGATCAACTGGTTTTCATTTGTATGCCTGTTGACCGTCAAAATCAAAGCAAAATTAGGGCATGAGGGGACCTTTTTTTCATTTCTATTATGACACAGCAGCCGACATTCAAATTTGCTGATCGAGTACGTAGGAAAAAATATTGCGAAAGGGGCAACACATTTATCTCTCAAAGAATGATTGCTACAGTTGAGAAACATGAGCCGAAATTGAATGTGGTGCTGAGTTTTCCAATTTTTGAACAAAATCTTGAGAAAACTTAGGCTGACCGAAATGTCAAAATGAAGAATTAAAATAAGATTGGTACGACAGCAAAACAATTCCTGAGGGCCCATTTTTAGGGAATGATCAACCATATTTTATCTCCATTTGGCCTCAGTTGCTCAAGCCCCCCCGAGGCCCGTCCACACTGGACGCGATTTTATCGCAACGCAACATTTATTTTATCGCGCAGCATCTCGTGTCCACACTACACGCGACATTTCTCATTCCGATATTCATCCAACGCTATTGTTTCTGTCCTGATCTGCCAGTCATGTGATTTGATACAGCACAACCATTGGTCAGCCGAAAATATTGTGGCGCGACACGCGATAAAAGTTGAAACTTATCGCGTCGCGATAAATCGTGTGCAGTGTGGACAGTCATATAGAAATAACATTAAATAACATTATCTCAACATTTTTTATCGCGGCGTCCAGTGTGGACGGGCCTTAACTCTATACTTCAGACTGTCAAGACAAGAATACTTGTCCTATGGGCGTGCCTAACATTATGCGTTTGAACATAGCCTAAGCCTATTTTTACTTTTTTTTTCATTGGTCCACCCGCATCTGTGTGACCTTTGACCTCAATGTGACCTTTAGGGTGCTCGTAGAGATTTGGTATTGTTGTTTTTTGTGGTAATTGGATCAAACAACCCCTGATGAGAAGGTCAAAGGTCAAGTCTCAGGAAATGTGCTCATTTTAGTTGTTATTTGGCAGAGACAATAGTACCTGTCAATTGTTGGATATGGGATAGAGCTATGTGTGCTACATAGACTAAACTAACTCCCGCACCTACATTGGCAATCCCGCATTGGGGGAAAAGGATTAAAGAGGAATTTCCCCCCTTTTTTCCACATGCTGCTTGATTTTACCAGCTTCTGAGTAGTAGCCTACTACTTATGCTCAACATTCATTTACTCATGCATAAGGCTAGTACAACATCATTTTATATAGGAAATTCCAATTTATGTTCAATTCCAGTTTGTACGCAATCTCTGAACCGTCTCAAATTGGCACAATTCCCCCAATTTTTTTGGGAACCCCCCTAAAAAAATCTCGGAGGGGGGGAATCCCCCCCCCTCCCCCGAAACACCATCTCTAACGATCCTGTTTTCGAGAAAGCTAGAGATTATGAGTAGAAGGGAAAACATCATGGGGAAGCACGTTCCAGATACGTGCAGTACGAGAAAAGGTAGCATGATCATGTGCTTTGATGTGATGGCTAGGCGAATGCAACTGAAAAAAATAGCAAGAAGAGGGGGATCCTGTAGTGCTGCGAACTTTATGTTCCGTAGAGCACTGGCTATGGAAAAAGCGACGAAGAAGACAGAGGGAGGGGGCCATATGATATTGGCTTATCAAATCGTCCTAGCGGTATACCTGTTCACAGTTGCATGGAACAAGGTATGCTGATGATCAGGGTCAAAGAAAACTTGGGAGCCCGCAGAGACTGGATTGCCTGAACAGTGTACACAGCAATAGAGAATACTGTAGATATCAATTATTATAGGAGGTTAGCAAAAACCTGAGGCGCCAGCCAAGGGTTTTTCCCTCCTATTATGACATCAAACTGGTTTGATTCGTAAACAACGGCCCGAGGATCTATTCATTATTCCCATTCGTAAATCTCTAAGTGCTCCAAGTGCACGTTATAGATTCCTAGACACTGAGCGCGTCCGAATTCTGAGCAATCAGAAGGCTGTCGCGCGTTCATCTTCACCTACAATTTCTTGTACGCCAGTGGTCGCGTATCACGCGCATGCCCATATATGGTAGTAAATCGCTAGCCGGTTCTTAGTGTCACAATTATAACCCGTTATAATTCACTTTCACACACTGATGTTGCATACATAGGTCACGTGGTATTTATGAATACTCCGTAACGATAAGTCATTGTGTGAAATTCCGTCTGTTCGCGTATGTTTTATCAAGTTTGGCTGCTGTGAGCCTGTTCATTGATAACCGTTAACTGGCTTATCTAGATCCACCGCGATATCTTAACAGTGCCCATAAATAATCTTCTCCTTCGTAAACCGAATCGGAGAGACGGACGGGCTTGCATGCACGTGTGGAGTTAATTACAATATTTTATGGCAATTTAAATACTTCTCTAATCATAGGGTCCATAATGAGTTACTGCCTCTCAGCTAGCCGACAGCACCAAGGGTGCACATACATTCCTGTTATCAGGACCATCTCCTTGGCATGCAGGCACTGCAGCGTGCACATGTGGCTCCACTGCATGAGAGCTATTTTTTCCGCTCTTCAACAGATGTTGTTGTCTGTGGTATGCAGTGTTCACGCTAAGCAGCGCGATTGCGGGATTCGCGCACCTACCTTGGCAATCCCGCATTGGGGAAAAGTTAGGGGGGAATTTCCCATAACAAAACCTAACAAAAAAATTATATTTTTCCCCCTTTTTTTGCATGCTGCTTGATTTTACCAGCTTCTGAGTAGTACTACTAATGCTAATCTGTCATTTACCGATGCATAAGGCTAGTACAACATCATTTTATATAAGAAGTTCCAATTTATGTTCAATTCCAGTTTGTACGCAATCTCTGAACCGTCTCAAATTGTCACGATTCCCCCTCAAAATTTGAAAATCCCCCCAAAAAAATCTTGGAGGGGGGGAATTCCCCCCCGGAATTAGGATCCTAGCGTAAACACTGATTGCTGGTATGAAGTGTGGAAAGGCTGCTGGTCCATCTGGTGTAGTGGCAGAGATGCTGAAGGCCTCGGGTGATGC
>JAUOBX010361353.1:0-10836 GCA_032360705.1 Eupentacta quinquesemita
TCAATCTGAATGGATCGATCTAGTAATTCTAGTCCATTTAGCAAAACCAATTTTGTATCACTCTACTGTACCACTCGGCGTTACAAATTTAGGCAGATACTGTTTCATGTCATCCGAAATGAGTTCACTCCCGGTTATACCGGAAGATTATAGAAATCATTAGATAGTTATAGTAATAGCTAAATATTTTAACGGCGTCGTATTACTCGTTCGAGTTTATGGCACACAAATGTCCGCAGTATATCAACATCTTCATAGAAGCATTCTTCTGTGGCGAACTTCAGAATTAGCCATCTGTTCAGAACTATAGTTCTTATTAGGCCATCCAGAGATAGATTAGTGGTATTGTCATTGGTGCCGGATGTATATCAGATGATAAATCATAAACAACTGCATGCCATTTATTTACTAAAGCGATACCGGCCGCGTAATCTCGTGAGTGAACCACATTCAATGTTTGTTACGGTATGCACAAGAAAGCTTGAATTAAATCGACTATGGTGAGATATGAAAGAATTACCAACCTATGACGAATTCGAGGTAGCCATTCCATTATTCATTCGAGGTCGACCATTAACAGCCAGTATGGTCACGAAAGTGCCGCACTAGTACTATATGGCGCCAACAGTGCTCTCGGCAGTCTGTAAAAAATCCTAGCCGTAATGTCAAATCGTATGTCTTTATCCCATGTAGTACAATATGGAGAACTACCAGCATAGCTAAGGATGTGCAAACATTACGAATAATTAACACTATTTTGTTCGTTAAAAATAATAGTGATCCAGTATAATTAAAAGGCAAACAACTACGCCATCTATTAGTTTACATCAAACACCCATAGAGTGCGGAGCATTACAGTTCTTTGAGGGGAAGATATCCTATATTACTGAGTTAATAATGTATTTTCAGGAGCTCACAACGAAAGTTATCTCTCAAGCAAATTAATATTTTAATCGCGTCGGTTCAAATTTCTATGGGAGTTATATGTTTCTGTGGGCGAATTAGGAGTATGATTGCTTGGAGTGAACATTATTATGTTCTGGTGGCTTGAAATATGTCCACGCTGTTTTGTTTTATAAATAAAACCATACCAGCAAACATAACTCATAGTTGAGGTTATTCCCCGATTCCATACATCAAGACATTATTCTGCCCCACGATATTTGTCCTTGTAACCATTGTAACATTGTATTGGGACTTCTCCTATTCTGAACTGACCTTCTAAAGACAAGTCCTCGACAAACAGTTACTAGTTATTTACTATTTTTCCTATATTGTGTGCCGTTGAACCGTTGAACCTGAATATACACGCAATTTTCTACAATATTGATCTATATCATCCTGTGCAGCGAGACACATCGGAGAAAAGATGTTATCGTCTGGTGTACTTGAGGAGGCTGTGAGAAGAAAGCTTCGTCCAATTTCGTTTGAGAATATAGAATCAGAGGTTAGGCAGGATGACTTAACATCTTAATATGTGGTCTAAGGTGTTCCATGGTATGATCTACTGCTTGCACCTTTCCAGGATATTCTTTTCAAATTAAAAAGAATAAATATATATACAAAAGATCATAGATTCATTAATGCATGCGTAACAATGTCAAGATGGATTGAAGTCGTAATTTCCTTTCGACATTTTTGTGGCATGCATGGGGTGGGGGCGTAATTATTGCAAAAGCGCACTAATAAATGCGAGTAGCATAGTATCTTGTACTTATGGCTATTCTGGTCTAATGTCTCAGAAAAAAATCCTTGATTGACAACACTAACCCCAGTTCTAATCCTAATCCCTCTATTATAATATTAAACGACCAAAATCGGAGGTTTTCAATAGCATTTGATCAACCAAAAATACCTTACGGGACAGTCTGCACCGGCTAGGGGCTAACATTCTCAAACGAGCGCCATCAATTTAGTCATGAACCGGAATTAACTCTCACTCAACATAATAAATATGGAGGTTTGTGTTTGTTGTGACTATTTGTGGGTGTTATCGGTGTTTCATGATATGAGCATAGAAATATTCGCTCCTGCCAGAGAGGTTTAGGGGGAAGACATCAAATAATTTTATTGCCACATTCTCCACGATACCAAGGCCTTGGTTAATTATTAGCATTATTGTTTTGTCCATTACTATATGACCAACATGTGGTTATCACTGCACACTCATCCCTGCTCATGTGTATGTCAATGTGTATGTGGTAGTTGAGCAGACATCCTACTGTCTAAAGGAGATATTCCATATGTTCAGATGCGAGATGAAATATATTTCAAAATTGCTATTTCGTGAAGAAGGATAGTTTGTGGAACAGGGAAAGGCTGTAGTATGATGCGCAAGTACAATCAATCTATAACAGCTTATCAATACGGACAGTAGAGTCCATCATAAGAGGATATTCCATATAACTCCTTTATATCCGGTATGCGGAAATAATGCCATGTTGGTATGCGTGGTAATCCCACTCACACAATGCTGGTTCCATTCCATTCTTTGGAATCTGTTCTCATCTCAGTTATCCTGATACAGCTTATTCGGGCACTTTCTATGTTTGTGTTCGCGTGAAAGCGACATTTGTGTGTTTTGCTGCGTCACGCATCCATACATGTGGATTCACATGTATACTACCGGTACCTCTTTGCTATCCTTTTGAAAGGTCGGAGAAATAACTGTTCTGGTCCAAAGGAGTGAAATATGCTTGCGAATTATTCATTTACCATCGACATTGTGTAAACGAAGGCCAAACAGTGACGTATTTTCTTGAGTTTGAAAATGACCCACCTGTAATGTAATATATGTGTTGCAACCCAAGGTGTAAATTTGAGGATTCCGTAATGTCTTACTTTATTGCTTTATAACGTGAATCATGTTCAGCTGAGTCCAGCACGTTATTCTACTACTAAGCAAACTATCACAAATGTGTCTATGCAAACAAATGGTCATGTAGTGAATATTATCTTCTGAACTAACATACTTCGAAAAGCCATTGAAACAAAGTAACTCTAAGCACTATTGTAAGTAAATTGGTCAATAGAGGTAATAGCGTGACATGTTATTAAAAAAGGTGATTTGTGGTTTTCCGAGTGCACGGCTGTCATCGAAATAATTTTAGAAAACATTAAACTGGACCACTGCTTCTTCGTGTGCCAAAAGACAACAACTGGACATGGAAAACAGTCTATTATGATAGAAATGAAGAAAATTTCACCTGGATTGGCTACACCTAGAATTTGTCATATGGCTAATTGAGCTGGTAATCGGGTTCAATGGATCAATATCGGCTGCCATGTGCACGTATTCATTCGCTCAATTTTGCTTGGAATTATACATTACATACACATATAGGACGATACGTTGATATGCAGTTTCCGATGGTAAAAGGTAAAAAGGAGCAATATTCGATAAAAGTTCATGTTCAATCCTAGTTGAATTGATCGGCAAATAACCTGATGGAAAGTGAATACTAGCCCCATAACTCAGAGCGTGTTGATGCATAGTGTCACATGTTTATCATACGCTACAATCGTTGTATGCTCCCGTATTACCAAATTGTTTGGAAACAAACACCAGATCACTAAACGAGTGAAATCGACACCTCGGTAGTTCGGTTCGCCTACCTGAGGCATAATTAAAAGATAAATACAGTCTGCTTCGGCAAGTTTTGCGATCGCCTCCAGACTCCGGACTGTAGACACCACGGCTGCGTTTGAAGCGGCACTATCGTCTCACTGCAACTGGTGAAGGACCGACGGCGACGTTTGCATGATATCACGACGATTTTTTCCAAATGCATTTCAATATCGATACGGTAATTCAGCCGTATGATATGTCAATGCAAGACATATTGACCCATCGTAGAGTTTGTGAATATGATGGGAGTTTTCGCAACAGAACCGAAATGTTTAGGAAATAAAATGTCAGGTTTATATTCAACATATTCAAACTATAGGAGCTGGGTATCCAATGTGGCATAGGTAGCCAACCCAACGATCACTAACAGTGCAGTAGTTGGTCAAAATAGGTTGCGAGTCGCCCTCGTTTGATATGTCGCTCTTGAGGGTTCAAACATATCACATTCCACCGACATACGTCGACGGAAAAGTCAGTGCAATCAATTTTGTAACAATATATCGTGTTAGCTTGATCAACGATCATCACTTCTCAAGTGAAATTAAATTATCATCGTGGAGGATTTCGAATGCATAGTCACATTTCCGTGAGGATATATCCCAGCTCAGATGTTACATGGCTGAAGACTAACATATAATGCTATGATATTTCAAATTTGAGAATGATACAATCTGTTTGATCGATAAATCTTGTGATGGTAACATTATCACGTCTTGCGCTGCTGCAGGGTGATTCAATGAGGAAGCCAGATGATATATATGTGAATGTTGTGACAGTATCGTGATAGGTTTTCCACATAATGTATATTATCGATTAACACTGTTGGAGCTGAACCTTTCATTGAAATTATCCAACCAAGATATCACTACACGGTCATGTAAAAGTCATATTTGAATACAATGGCAGATTCTCGTGCCAAGGTAGATATACTCTTTCCATCACTAAACTTGCCTGAGCTGGAAGACATGGTCACCTCAAAGCTGGTAGCCATATTTACTTATGAATGCTTGAATAACTATGTTCCCACACAATTTCCTTCATTTATACTAGAAATTGTTCATAATCACCAAACTCGACAATCTAATAATTTTCATTTAGTATCCTGCCGGACATCACGTTGTCATCAGAGTCTGAAATACTTAGAGTAATTTACCTCCAAATGTTGAAAAATGTCAAAGTGTGTCAACATTTTAATGTATTGTTGAGAACTAATAGTGGTTTCTCATCAATATCCGAGCTCATCAGGACCAAACAACCTGGACCAAGCTATGTGTCCTTCTATTCATTTGCTCGTCCATAAATATGTATGCCCATTCGTTCGTTTAAGCCTATTTGTGTTTCTTGACCAATTGAGTGAGCCTCTTTGATAAGTCCTGGCGTGTTTCTGGGTTTACTTATCCACATCATATCTATAATCTCTGTTGTATTAACCTAATTATACATGTACTGTATTCTTTCATCCTCGTGATGAAACAAATGACATGATGAAATAAATGAAGTGAATGAAATTATAGATACTACGGAATCATAGAGAATGATTGGCTCCGCTCTGAATCATCACGCATCAAACACTATTAAGGGATCAACCAGTAATACTCAGAAATATGAATAATTTTATCATTGATTTATTTTGTCCAAAAATGCCTGTGCTCTTTGAATTATATCATCGAATTCACCAGATGAGAACAGTAAATGGTCAGGTATTCCCTTGGGAACAATTTGACTTGAGGAGTCTTCTTGGCCTAAGCGTCATTTTGCAACAGCATATAGAACTGACCTATTCCCAATGATTTATTCAATGGCCATATCCTGCGTTGGCTGAGTCAGCACTGTGCATCTGTTAATAGTTTTCTCTTCTTAGTAACACGAGCGTTCTGACTCACTGCTAGTAGTAGTATTCGCAAGGTAGTACCTTATGTACCCTCTTATCGCTCATTTTTCTCCACTGAAGCATACGAAATTATATTCTCTACTGTTACTTGTACTGTAAGGTTAACTGGAAATGTAATCTGATAGAAACTGGAACCGAAGCGTGACCATGATTTCAGCCGTAAGGAGTTCGTTCTTGGTAAATAGTTGGAAACCACATTGTAACCCTGATCGATACAGTCTTCATATGTGTGAAGAGAGTGCTCTAGTATGTAGGCCCCTTGACACGGTATTATTGTCATACGTATCATTACTTTTTCTTCTAGATGTTTATTTGTTTGTGTAATCCCATTCTAATATATGTAGCCTAATCATGACATATTGTTTCCATTGTTACTCTCGCCTTCAGTTACTTACCATACGGGTTTTTGTATATGGCTTGAAAACACAACTGATGCTGACATAATAACGAACAAATCCTTCACATCGGGAACGACATTACAATCCTGCGGGTGAAGTCGGAACATTCGATTTCCCGTCTTTCCTGTTTGAACATTGTTCGTTATCCTCTTTCAGTTATTCCATATTGACGTCATATTTCAAATAAACATTATTAGGGAATGACTAAAGGCACGAGAAATCGAAAACCAAATCAGCCTCATACAATATATGTTAGTTGCGTTATTGTGGAAACGCTATTATCGGAAAGTTCACCATTGGTATAGGAAATTGAGGATCGAGACAATGTGGATGATGTGCCAGTGATTTTATTGCGGATGAATGGATTCAGTACTCTCAAAGCTTGGAAGTCATGTATAAGAGACTCATGAATAGCAGGTTACGAATCTAATTATTGCCGATTCGAATACCAATTCACATAGTGGTGAGGGTAGACATTTCTACATGAATAATTTGTTCATCGGACGACCCACTGAGAGCTACGAAATATATTCAACTACACCCAAGAAGTACAACGTATTTATAATAAATTGACGTAGCTAACAATTGAACATATTCTTCAGTTTGGCATGTTTGTTCAACGAAATGAGTCACCCATCTTTATTCCGCGGAATGCTTATAAACCATATACACTCGATAATTTAATTGATTTAGTTTTTAATTTATGCCTTTCCATCGTCTCAATGTCTCCGAATGCTTCCTCACTCGCCAGCCTTGCTGGGTTGAACGTCTGCTTCAAACTGTCTGGGTTTGTCGAGGATTTGCTGTTCTGAGGCCCCTTGCAAACGTTCATTAACATGAATCCGATGACCTTGAGTATGGGAGTATGATAGAATACTCCCAATTGTTGCACATACCATATCGCCTGGAGTTGATCACGATATTTATAAAGATCTAACAAAGAATGTTTGCGTAAACAGAACACTTGGTGATACACCCACTTGTAGGCATGTAGGTTCCTAATGTAAAGGTGGGAGGATTGACTTTCAAAAAGTAAATAGGAATATAAGATATGTAGTTATATATCCATCAACGTGAAGAGTCAGACAGCCGAACGAGAAAAACCTTAACAGTCAGCAGTCAACAGTCAACTCACCCCCAAAACGTATAACAATGTAAATGGTGTGGAAAAAGAAGAGCATAAAGCGCCTGTGGTTTTTCAATTTTCATCACTTTCGTAAGTTCTGGTTCATTAGATTATATTTTAGGCTGTCATCTGTTATTTAATTGCTATTATTACCTGGAGAGTGATTTAAATGATAATCGCCCTAAAACAATCGAAGGCAAACAATACCTAACATTATTATTAGGAACAAACACTGCCACAAGACAAATCAACTATCGCCACAAGAACAGAAAAGTTTAGCAGTGGCCGCTCTCAGCATAGAACATGAGGAGGCGGTACAGATTGTTTGACGTCTCTCTAGAGATGTTCATGCCAGTTTCGTGATCAGAGGAGAGACGCCCCTTTGCTCATCGTATTGACCGCAGCAATATCGTGCAGTCATACTTTGGACTGATCCCGATGTATTTTGTTCTAAAGATGGTATGGGTCCCTTTTTATAACTGTACAATAAAGTTCACATTCCGTACTTTGCCAGTGCTTAAGCCAGGCAATCATAACATCAAATATATATGGGATGAATCTGCACTGGCTCAATGATCAAGGAGTTGACTTTCACGATTATTCGTTAAAACATTTATTATTTCTCACCCGACAGAGAAAGCATTACGTCGAGGTTCGTGTTACCGCAGACTGTTAGGCGCACAATCTGAATACGTGTTCAGTCATTGAGATATAACACTCTTACTATTCACGTATCGCTGTACTGAGCCTAACATTTAGTTGCATACTCACACTGCTTCTCTCGCTCAGTATCTATAGTCTTGAATCGTTTGGTTACAAGCCTGAACACCAAACAAATGGATCATATTGTCTGTTCAAACACTGCTAAAGGCCAGCCACAGGCTCATGAGCCTATATAGTTGGTGGTGGCCCCGTTACAGTCCCTGACAGACTATGGGAGTACCCGAATTATTTACTATGCCTGGGCTAATTGTCTTTTAGGAGGACAGGCTGTCGCCCAAGCAGCAAGTCATCCCTCTCCCACATCACCACCCGTGTACAGCGGAAAGACAATGTCAATACGGCCGGAGGTGGATCAAGGCGCAGTGAATTCCTCACGAGACCCACGGCCCGCATCAGTCTAGGTAAAGTATCTTGCTCAAGGATACAATGGAAAACGTGCTTATATAGTATCCCAACATGCATTACCATACTTGGACTATTCAACAAATTGCCTTAGTTTTTCTTCAAAATGTTAACATTATTGAGATCCTATCACCAAATAACTTGTTATGGTGAGTTATATGTTACGCAGTTTACTTATATAAACGCAGTAGGAAAACTAGGAATGTTGAGTCCTCAAGCACAATATGAACAAATACTTAGGCATTTTTATGTTGCCCAGATGTGATGCCACGAATGATTGCGCCACCAGGTTTCCCCGTCATTGTTTCGGCAATAGTAGAGATACTCGAAACGCCAATAACTCGACATAGGAATATCAGATTGAAGCGGAGTTGGAACCAATATATTTGGTTTTCCGTTCTCTACAAGGACATCAATAATGTACTTGAGCCTCCAGTATTCCTTTAAGATCACACGTGCTGTAATATCTACATTGTATGTTCAAGCCACTATTGTTATCAGCCTGTCTGGTGATTGCTCCTCTGACAATCGTTTCCGGAAAGTTGACGGTTTCATTAGAGAGCCCAAGCGCTCATGCTCCTTCTTAAAATATTTTCCCGGCATAGCATTTGATGAAGTAAACGAAAAGCATCAAGTCATTCCCAGACCAGTGCAAGTGATGCATTCCTACGCTTGATTGTGAAAATAGATAAAATTCGACAATGTTTTAATGACACCGCGAGGGATTTGAGGCACGCTAAATCAGGACATAGACGTAGAAATGCACAGGAAATGCTCTGCTCCTATAAGAGGACATTATCGCACAGGGTGACAACTCCATGTACACGTTTGATAGATGAGATCATATAGTCTAATAATCCACATGCGAGAGGAGCTCGTTGACACGAGCCTCTTGAGTACCAATCACAGTAAAATAATAACCCCCTTTTCTTTCTAGCAAATCTATGTAAATCATCGGGGTACGATGTTCGGCTATTTACTGTGGAACAGTTGCATGTGGTAACGAGGGAATTATCAGATAATCATGTATACGTTTGTTACATTTGACCAACTCGAAATGGGAGAACCTTTGCATATAACATACAACACCTCCCACAACCCCCGTTAAAGAGTGAGGGCCGACTGCAGTGAATATTGATAACATTGTCACAAGCAACTGTACAAGAAGCAGGAGAGTAAAATGATGAGCGCTTCGCATTCCCCAGCAAAATTAGAACAACTTCAACCAAATGACACCGTCTCTGCAAACTGTATATTCTGAATTTAAATTACATGATCACCAACATGTTACCTGGATACACAATTTATTTACTGATACTGATAGAAAATGACGTGACTGTCAATCAAAAACTTATAACACTATATCAGTTTCCCCAGAACGCATCCAATGGTACTATTCGAGTAGAGTCTATTATATTTCCAGGACAGGGGAGGAACAACAGAGACACGAGCCTGATTCCACTGTTCTCGTTATTAGTCATGTATATGTTTAATGTAAAACCATGATTGTATTGTCGATAACAGTGTTAAACTTGTTCGTGATAGTGTTTGCTCCCAACAACAAAGTAATTATCGGAGGAACGTTGAATAATATGAATGCCTTCGAATCGGTTAATTGACTTGTAATTTCCTGTAGTACCCATCATGTTAATTGTATCTATGTTCCGACGGCGCTTTTGGGCAGACTTCAGTCAGGATACTAGCGCCGTACAAATTAATATTGTTAATATTGTTATTATTTTTTGGCTCGCTTGTGAAGTCATTTAGAACGAATTATCGGAAGTAGAATGGATGAATGATCGCTAATCATCAAAATATGTTTACCCATTATCACTATATAGCCATATTAGGAATACTTACAACTTTACAAGATGCTATGAGCATGCCCTATAGGAAGCCATCGATGATGTCGTGTATGTGTCTGTATACTACATTTTCATGATAATATGCCGAGTGGCTAGTCCAGATGCTGTACTGTCGGTTTATCCTGAACTAGTGAACGTGAACGATGAAACAAAGGACATTGTTATTGAAGACAACCGTGAACACACCAACCGATAGAGAGTAGACGTGAAAAAAGATTTAAACTGTTTTCAATCTGTTGTTCATTGTTCATATATCAAACCTACCGTGTGGGAACTCGGGATCCCTATCGAAGCCCTAATTAGGCCTTAACCCCACTTCTTGCTGTGCAAATGTTCTCTCCTATCTAATTTTGTGTTGACTCTTTACCTGTTACTCAATTTTACATGAGGCGTCGAACCAGATTTAATCACAATTTAATAAATTAGATTCCTATTCTTCCCGGAAGTAAGCATTGTTGCTCAGCTCTCTGCTATTTACAAAGAGCGAGAGATGAGATGATGGGATAATCTGATGGAATTTCAGGAGAGCAAACAGGAGGTTTAATTAAATGTCTCCAACCATTGACGAGTTTTCCCGGTGATGAGTTCCCAAACGATTCAACAATGTAGAGGTTCTGAGTCTGATTAATGACATTAGGTACGATACGTAACTGGGCCTGTTCAATAATTTGTCAGTAGGCCTACTCTGTAGACTAAGATTTTATTTCTTGTCGTCCCGATTGTTTTTTCTTTTTCATTTTATATGTAATAATTAGTATGTGGCAATACAATATATATATAATGACACTTTGTCGCCATGCTAA
>JAUOBX010361463.1:0-10836 GCA_032360705.1 Eupentacta quinquesemita
CCTCCAGGCCCAGAAAAAGAACCCCAATGTAGGCCTACATTCTGCTCCTCCAATATTCCATTGTATAATCTTCTGTTATCTGTTTTGTTCCCCAGTCCAGAGAGAGACCCTCAATGCCGTGACGGGGGCTGACCCGGATACCGAGCAAGGGCCTGATAATGTCACTATTTTACTGGTGGCGGTCCATCAGATCCATTGTTATTCGTTTCCTCCAGGCCCAGAAAAAGAACCCCAATGTACATTCTGCTCCAATATTCCATTGTTTAATCTTTTGTTATCCGTTTTCTTCCCCAGTCCAGAGAGAGACCCTCAATGCCGTGACGGGGGTTGACCCGGATACCGAGGAAGGGCCTGATATCGTCACTATTTTGCTGGTGGCGGTGTCTGTGGCGGTGGGCGTGGTCGTCATCCTCGGAATAGTGGTGGCGGTGCTCTACAAGAAGAACAAAGAATGTAAGATACCATAAACAGAACACCTATCAGTAGAATAAACAAAAGTGTTGCGGGCGCCACTAGTTGAATCAGCATTTTTTTCCGCAGAATTTGAGCAGAATTAGATAGTTAACCCTTTGACTATCAGGTCGGATTAGCCAGGCGAGGCATACGCACTACAATGGCCAGTAACTCGCTTGAGGGCACGCTGTGGGCGCTATAGCTGAACAATCTATAGCGGTCAGCGGATGTCATGCCCCGGTGACCCCGCAACCACTCGGCACAATTCTCGGGCAACTACTTTAGTTTCGAAAAGAGCTCCGTAGCGTTTATCATACGTCGGGCAGTATAGGGATAATTATCAAGGCTGAAATGTTGAAAAAATTCCAACAGTGTTAGTCAGAGGGTTAACTGACTAGGTAATGTCATTGGTCGGCAGTGGTGGCGGTCTTCTACACGAAGATGATGAAAAATGTCGCAACACTCCAGTGAAGTCGGATGTGTGAATCCAAGGCAGGAGAAATGCACGAATATGTTGAGACAGGTAACTAGGCAGAACATATATCGAAATAGGATAGAACAAGCGCTCATCAGGACATGGTGCATGCCGCTTGCAGCAAAAAAAATGACTTGGGATGTCTGTCTCATAGAGTTCTATTTATACACGAGCTAGTATAAATTATGTTCATCATTCCTCCATCTTATAATAAACTTTATCCCCTTCTTACAATTACTGGTACCAGGCGAAGATGTGATTTTCAAATGAACAAACGCATCCGGCCGCATCCGTACCAATAGATTCCTAGCCTTATAATTAGATCTGTTAATTCTTTACTTACCTGGGTGATGTCTCCGCATAGTCACTTTGTTCACTCATTGGTCGAGGTGTGCTCACGCTAAAGGTGGGATTCCATATGTGCGCATTTGCCGGTCGTTCCCTTTCATTCCAATCAATTTTGCCACTTAGGAACTCTGTTACCCTAATACCGCTTATTCTGACACTCTCCTCGTTTGTGTTCGCCTAAGAAGCAGTGTTGTAGTTGGGACCGGTATCGGTCTCGGATTCTTCCCAAATTACCGGTCTACGGCGTAGAGGCTCGAATTTTAGGCCGATCTCGGTCACGGCTCCCCCGGTCTCGACTACATCCCTACTAAGGAGGTCGGCGATGTTGATGTGTTTCGCCGCATCTCGCATTCGCACATATGGAATCCCGCCTCAACGCAATCGGGGACACGTCTTCCGAGAATTGTTCGAGCGTAAATTATTGTTACGTCATCCTGTCCAAAGGGCCAATCAGCAATCACTGGGAATTCCCCCTGTGTCCTTGCATGTATGCTATCGGTCTAGAGGCGCTGCACTCGTGTTCTATAAGCCTTCTCCCCTATAATATCATCCACGGACTAACGATGCTAACTCATAAGGTTCCTGCTCCCATGACCCTAATGAATTTCTGGTCCCAGATGTTGACGATGGGGTTTGAACCAGGGACCTAGAGACTACAGGCCATATGCTAAGTAAAAATCCTCATAATGACCCTGATACCACAGCATCCCGACAAGATAATAGCGCAGATACCTACATAGTTCTCCCGCAGTTGTTTAAGCACAGTTCAAGACCGTTATGGCGGCATTAGCACTTCAGAAAGGCTATTTCAGTTATAAATTAATCACTTAATCACTTTTTGCCAGAAACATAACGGTGCTCAACTTGCAGCGTTTGATACGTAGCTTTAGGCGATGAGTCGTGACCATTATTGGTAGTAGCATTGGAGAGACTCTGGAGTAATGTTATGAGAGTCAATGTAGTCAATGCCGAATTCCGAAAAATCCGAATTAAATCGCCCATAATTCTCCCCCGCCACAACGAGGCAGATCCTCAAGCTCTCACAACCTGACAACAGGCAACCACACAGAGGCAATCACATCATAGGACTATACACTGGTATGCTAGGCGAAGAGCTACAATCCTGGAAATATAGATGGGACAAAATTGCCACTGGATAGTGATCTCGAACAATTGGTACGGTGTACCTTCCTCCCCCCTCCCCACCCTAACCTCCCCCGTTCAATGTGCTCCCACATAATACGAGATCTCCCAACACTGCAAAAGGGAGTGTCAGGGGATATATTTTCCCTCATTGAAATTGGCAATTTTGTCTACCAAGTAGATGGGACGAAATTGCCCCTGGACAGTGATGTCGAACAATTGGAACGGTTTGCCACACATCCCCTCTCCCAGTTCAATGTTGCTTCCACAAAATGCGAGATCTCCCAACATTGGAAAGGGGGTGTCGGGAGAGATATGCTGTCCTATCTAACCTTGTCCAGGATTATAGGTCTACACACGGGTACGCCAGACGAAAAGCTAGGACAACATACTCGTACGCTAGGTGGAAGGTTAGGCCAACACAACGGTATACCAGGCGAAAAACTAGACATACACAACAGTACGCTAGGAGGAAAGCTAGTAGGCATATAGCTGGGGATGTGCAGCAGGAGGCCCCCATAATTCCCCATACTAGAAACTGCTCAAGATGAAGACTCAAAAAGAGCCAACCAAAACACAAAACGTAGAATACATCTATGTACACGGAAAGAAATAATATAGAGAACAACAAAGAATTCGATCATTTCAAAAATACTATTGAATGACCCTGATGTCCCAGCATCCCAAAAGATAATGAGATAACGACGGTAGTGGTGATAGTCAAGTCCAGTTCCAAATCTCAGAAGGCACCATGGTCCATATTCTGAACACACCGTTATCCAACACTTATTCGACCCTACTCCTTTTCCATAGTGTGATGAAACACGTTTTCCGTTGTAGCCTTGGGCAAGGTACTCCGGGCCCTGAGTCTCGTCATGAACCCATTGCACCTTGACCCACCCCCGGTCGCATTTTCTCACCGCTGGACACAGTTGGTGGTGGGGAGAGAGGGATGGCTTGCTGCTCGGGCGACAACCTGTCCTCTCAAATACAATTAGCGCAGGCATAGTACCTGATTGGGTACTTCCATTCTGTCAAGACTGTACGGGGGCCATTATATTAATTGAACACCCATCACTGTAACAGGATGACATCAAAATAATAATGATACATGTTCTGACTAGTAGTAGTAGTATTTATGTTTCAGAATTCTCGGAATGTCCGACTTTTTGCGCGTTCGGCGTTACGTGTAAATTTCCGCATGTGCCAGGGTATTCGTTAAACGGATTGTGTACAAGGGTAGAAGATGATACATATGTTGGGCACGATATTCTATTCGAATAACAAAATGCCTATGGGATATTTCCTAGCAACTGACCTCGCTCAACTCGATGCATAAGCATTTATTCAAGATAAGGGAGGGGCCCACATGAGCGATCCCGAAATTAATTCATTATCAAGAAGAGAAAAGTGTTGCCCGAAGAAATATGAATAATGAGGACTTTCACCACTTGATAGCCTGGAACAAATTGCCAGGATAATAATGCATTATAGCTGATGAAGTTTTAGGTTTGTAGAAGGGCAGCCAGAAATCCATGCATATAATTCAAAAAATTCAAAATTAGGGCGGACACTTCCGCAGCCAAGCTATCTCGAAGAATACCCAGACGATGAGATACAGCTCCACGGCTGGATTGGACGAGAGAACAACTTGGTGCTCTCTCGGGAGTGTATATCAAATTAGTCCACTCTCACCTTTATCCGTCGGCATGCTTCTACGGCTCTAAAATGCAGTACGAACTGAAAAGTCAATAAAAGGCTGAACATGTCTTTGAAGATGATCATTCCTTCTGATTAGTCCACACCCAAGCTGTCTTTCGGTCATGCGCAATAGGACGGTGACATTTGTATCGGGTATATTGATACGCAATGTTTCTTGTAGTCACATGAGTGAGAAAACGCCCTGCTCAGTGCAAGGTCACTGCAAAATTGAGTTCGGTCACACCAAAAAGGGTACCATGATATGAATTAAAAGTCAAATGTTCCTCAGAAGAATATATACCATGACTTCAATGGAAAAATTCACTCGCACGTTCCACTCATGGATGAATGAAAAAGCACAGTAACTACCATGTAACCCCAAAAGTGAAACATATATTGGGTTCCCCTCGTGACGTCATCAGACCTAACATAATGATGTAAATAGCGCAGATGAGAGGTGATGTGTAGGTTATGAAATACGCTCTTCCATCCATGTTCTTCTAAAAAAAAAAGTTGGCATTAGTTCATCGACTTTTTAGTGACACAACTGGAGCGTAACTCAGTTTGCGTTCCGGAATACCCTGAATACCGGTTGAAGTTATCGTTGCTTGTGTCAGTTGGCGGTTATCAACCGCAGAATACCCACCAACACCGTGCACACTGTGATCAAGATTGCATGCGCATTTGTCGTGAACTGGCTCTTTAACTATATATGTGGTTCAGTTCATTTCAGCATTGCCGGAATCGATTGAACTGCAGTAGCTTATATAGGTGGGACCGTGGGAGGCATATTCTGCGTACATACGCGTACATACGCGTATTGTCACGCTCTAACGCGTGCGCAGCCACATGCTCACTAAATCCAGTAAATCAGTAGTTTCGAAATCCGCGTGGACAGTTAATGTTTGGTTTGTTTGAGTTCTTTGTTCGAGTTCTCCCATGTACTTTTTTTTTGTATTTCTCTCCATAGTATACTGGAAATCCCACACATGAGCTAATCACACAATAACACTGTTAAATGTGATCCGTTATTATTTTGCAGTAGCCGGGAGATTGTCCCATTTTAAAATGGTGGAATGATTTCTCAAGAGGATTGGATCAAATTGATGGAATTATTATACTGGCAAATTCATATCAATGATGACCTGGGCGATTTGGCAGCTAATGGCAAAAATTTCATTTCAATTGTTCCCATTGAAATATATATTGTCACAGTAAAATCTCTGAATAACATGTGGGTGTCATCGGAACTATCAACACTTCACTTGTTCAATACAAACCTAATAATGCCAATAATTTGCTTTGTTGTGAACTGTTTCGGTGAGAAGTTAGGACAATGAATCTTAATATTGACAAGATCAAAATATGTCATATTATGGTAATACTGCACAATATACTATACAGTATTGCTCCCCATTGGAATCCCAAAGAATGTATTTCATAGTTACCCAATCTGAACTATAAAAGTCTATCATCAGTTTGTAACCGCCTTTCTTCACAGATATAGACGCGATTTCCTACTCTTATTGCCTATCGAGGGATGGCTACAGTAAGTTAGGGCCCAGTGTTAACAAATTTCAAAAATTTGTAAAATTCATCATGTCCACACGCATTCTTCTTCCCCGCACTTCTTGTGAAATGAAATTCCCTCCACGAAATTCAAGCGATTCCACAAGTGTGATAATGATGAGGCGTGGGCGCTGTTTCGGAATAAAGAAAATTAAGGTAATCTGGAATAGAAAATTGTTCCTTTTTAATGAGAGTGAAAATGGTAACATGCCATTCACCGAGGTACAACAGCGGACAATTTGAAAAAAGTTGTTCATTTGTGAGATCTACCGTAGGCCCTATATATGCGAATGCACTTGTAAATAGGCAGGCCTGAAAGTTGAGAGACCGCTCTCGCAATTTTACCACAAGTTTACACAACTGGTAGTCATGATAAGTGTCACGCAAATCTCTACAGTATATTTTGTTTGGAGGTAATTTCATTTTAAATTTCATCAGCGACTGTCCTGCAAGTTGGTGTTGTGTTAATTGCTCTTGCGTCTATAATGCATCAATTTCTGATGGTTGGGGACTCACAAGCAACATATGGTTTGAATATGAAGATCTGGGGCGGAAAAGTGGTCAAGATCATGAAATAATTGGTATAGTTCTTGGTAGCAATGTAATGTTGCCTCACCATGTCTTCGTAAAATATGTTGGCTGTTTTCATTTTTTATGCATGTGCCTTCATCTTATCATCCGCGCACGCGGCCTGGTCCATGAATAATGTAAATTATATGTGAACAGATCTCTGGGATCCCTTCTGAATACAGGCTCGATCATGCCTGGCTCTATAATGTCACAGCAGGGGCAACTAAATTCATTACAACATCATGCTGGTATCAAAATGACAAAAAAACGGTCGCATTACATATCGTAGTGTCATTGAGTAACTACAAAACCTCATTCCACGAGCGAATCTCACTAGAAAACATCGGAAAAGCTAGCTCCTATTCGCATGGACCTACAGTCACCTTCTGCACGAACGACTTGGACCTACTTAAGAATCTTGCAGTCGAGACTCGGCCCTAATTCTACTTGTCATTTTACCGTAGTCTTGAAACAATAGTTGAACCACGTTTGTGAGTCCCGGTCCTCACGCATGTTCTTATATATCTTCATTTTCTCATATACGTGTTGTGCACTGCGGTACCGTTGCCACACAGAGGTGTACCTCTGTGTTGCTCTGTTTTTTCAAACCCCTGTTTGCACGAACCATAACAGCAAAGTTGTGAGTGAAGCAAGATGTGAAACAAGTTTTAAAAAAATCAGCAAAGTTAATCCCGTCAGGAAATGTAACACTGTCAAAATATTATTGTGAAATTTGAAGTTGATTACCGGCAGCAATGTTGCCAGCAATTCACTGTCAAATTTCACGAGGAAAACTACTGTAAAAATTTCAGTCAAAATGGCTGTTACAGAGTTAATTCAGTTCCGGTAGTTAATTGGAGAAATTTAGAGTAAATTAACGCTAGCAGGGTTGCCAGTAATCAATCTACTGTCAATTCTACAAAATAATTGTTGACAGTGAATTTGACAATACGAAAATACAGTGATCGACTTAGCGTTACGTATAATTTAATGGCCTCATATTTGTGAAAACCCTTTCCAGTCGTCTAAATTAATCTTTCGATCATGAAAGAATTGCGACTAAAAAATTGAAGCTTTCCGATCTTCAAATAAAAAGTGGGACTGATTTAATAACCTACATACTCTCTTCGAAGTGCGTTTTGCTGTTATATATCATGGATATGGGAAGAAAAATGCAACGTCGAGCCACTTGTCATGATGAGAGGGGTACGGGAGGGGAAGGGCGGTTGAATCACGCCACCTGGCCCTTATACGCCACCGAAAAAATTGTCCATTTATTCGATCACCACAAAAAATCTTCAAAAATCGCAAATTAAATGAATGTCCTTCTGTTCAGTTTCATTTTTTCATCACCTCACATATTCATCGCATAATTTGGTGTACTCATTGCCTTGAGTCATTTCGCTACTTCCATATCGTCAAATTCATTTGTGGGTTAGTTTCCTATGTTTCATCAAAACCATTTCTTCGTGCAATAACTGTATTCAATTCATACGCACCATGATGCTCATGTCATAAATTGTTCATGTGACGTCACAAAGCCCACTATACGAATACCTGTGGCTTTACTCCATTTACATCTCGACAAACGATCACGTCCCCCAATTCCATTGTATAATGTCTACTGTAACATGACAAATATGTTGCCTCAAAGGCTTGTTCACACGATACAGTTTTTTCATCCGACATTCCGTGCCGTTCGTATCCGCTCGTGTTTGATTGAGCACCACCGAGAAAATGTCTGCACGCGTTACGGTACGGCCAACCGAACACGAATGCTTATGTGCTGTACAAGAAGTAGGGTGAAAAAAATTCGTATCGTGTAAATGAGCTTTCAGGCCTATATCATATAACATCTAATTATAACTTGAATGTGGTTACGAACATGTTGAGATGCTAAATACTATGTGTCAAATGGCAAAACACTGGTGTCTAATTGCTGAACACCATACACCCCAACTCTGAACACATTGTTGCTAAACACATTTTTTGACCAGATTTCTAAACACCTTTTTTTACTGTGTATATGATGCTAGTAACAATAAAATACACAATGAATCATATAGGATATATATACAAGTACATCAGCCATGAATATTACGCGATTGGTGTGTCCATATTTCCCGGGGAAAGGGAAGGAGAGGGGGACTGTGGTATTGGTATGAAATCAACAATGGGAATCGTACAGTGATTGTACAGTCCATGTCTTTTTTCTCCGAAGTGAAGAAAACCACATAGGCCTCAATATACCCAATTGTGCTTCATTAGGGCGTTGTGAACATCAATGCGTACATACTCAGTTAGCCTAATATGCTATAGACCTATAGCCTAATGTATTTGAATTCGGCACAAGATCCAGTCACAGCATACGCTGCGGGAAGCACTCTAGAAACACTCTAGTAAAAGAGAACAGAATACTGTCACAGGGTCCAGGAACTGAAATATGATAGTCAAACATTTGACTAGTTCTGGGTCATTTCAAGACAGATATTAGTCGATATGAGCAAGATCTAGTCAAATATCTCACTATATTTCCATATCTTGCCTCTGTGTAAGTGTTATATTCCATCAGAATGTTCTTACAGTGATAGTTGTAGGGGCGTATAGTCCCGAGACCTCAGTCATAGCGGGTAACGGAATTTGTTACCCTTACGAGTAAACATGTAGGGGTTCTACATACAATATGCTACACATACAAAGCAACAAATTACAATAACAACGGGAAGCACGCTAGCTGTTCGACCAACTTGCACATTCCCCTTCCCTACCCTGCCAACCCTTCCCCACAACCAGTAGATATTTCTTATTGCCTCACACGAGTTTCGTTAATTTATTTTTCCGTTTTTGTCAATGCAGTTCTCTTCGCTAGGAGTCAGTTCGCACAAAATCAAAACGTCAAATTATAGAAAGGTAATTGTTACATGGCAGCATGTTCTGTTTATCGTTTCGACGTTCGTCTTTCTTCGTGTATCAGCGTGTCAGTGTATGTGTGCGTGTGTGCGTGCGTATAGAGGACATGTCCGTCAGAGGGCTTGGATGGAATCATCAGTTGCCTTCTTTTGTGAAATGTAGGTTTCACTTGGATCACTCGCAAATACATAATATAAAACAACCCCAAGGAATTCCTGATTGTAAGCCGGGTGGTATCTGCGTTCATGTGTGTTGTGTGGAATTTGGTGATGGTCTTATCAGGAGTTTTAGTCATGATCACATGCCAGGCACTACGGGGGTGGATATCTCCGCTGGTGCTTGCATGACAATATGACAGACACTATGATTGGGCCAAGGGTCATTTTGGCATGGGGAGTTTTCTCGAGTTTCCTTCTGATACCTCGTTTGGGCACTTAGCTATATACTCAATATTTTGGGTATGGGTTCTTTGTCTCATTTTGTGCCAGTTATGAAGAAAATCAGTTACATGTCTCTCTACCTCGAATACAGTTTAATACAGTAGCCAATATCAAATCCTTGTAATCATGTCGATATCAGTTCGAATTAGGTCAGATATAATCGATATGATCGATGTAAGTTGATCAATATGATCGATGTGAGGTTTTTTGTCGCTTTGGAAAACTACCGCCCTTGTTTACCAGTCACTGCAAGTAAAAAGGTGGTAAATTAATCATGCGTGCACCTGTTTCATTCCTCGGCCGCGCGCTGTTCGAAACTAAAAGTAGGCCGCTCGCTGATTTTCGAGCTGATGGGTGAGAGCATGATCAGGCATAGCACTGACGTCACATTGGTGACATTAGGTTCGACTGTGTGGGCGTGCGGTACTGCAAAAAGACAATTTCTTCCAACGACAGCCTAGCTATTCCTGTATCCTCTCCCGATAGAGGTCGAAAAAAATATATATAACGGGATTCATCAGATTACCAGATATTATTTTGTGGAGGGAGTTTCACTCTGAGCGTGATCTGTGACTGAGCAAATCTGACCCGCCGTTTGGAGACCCCTAAAACGTCATTAGTTCATATCCGTGGGTGTGAAATATGCCTAATTCACTCCGAGTTCGAGATGGAGTGGGGTTTTCACTGTTCTACGCCGACTCATAAAGTACGATCACTTCTAAAAGTCACACTTTCAATTACTTTTACGCCCTGTCTATCGATCAAAATCGGATATTTATCAAACGCAACATATTTGTTCAGCGTTCAAGCGTACTCTAAAAAGTCGTGTCAATTTGGAGTTGGGAGAAGTGTTTCATTCCGAAATATTACCTTTCAAAAGTAGGTGGGTTTCCGACATCGCACATTTAGGTATTGTGGTTTATTCTAACAGCGCCCTCAGCGTCCATCAGTTTGTGACGTATAAGAGGACGGCAAAGTACTTGGTTTCCGGCATCAGCAGCCACTGAATAAATCTACGATATCACAATTCACAGGCATGATTCGTACTGCAGTAGAACATGCTTTTCCATTAGCTATTTTGCTTGGGGGGAAACGTGAAGTCGCACATGAAAAAGAAAAGCACATTACGTCTGTAACACGTATCCCATGCCAAGGTTTTCTGGTCAAATATACCGTGGCATCACAGTCCTCAGACCATTACTACTCGTTAAAACCTAGACCCTGTTG
>JAUOBX010361574.1:0-10836 GCA_032360705.1 Eupentacta quinquesemita
TGCTGTAGTCATAGTTGCGTCTCGACTGCTCCAACCTGTCTTTCACAGTACTCGAGAAGGCATCAACGAAATAATGCACGATCTCTTTTTACAGGGAATTAATTGTCTGAGGTATGGCATATCCGTAAATGACAACAACTTGTGGCTTCTCTGAGTGTTCAATCTGTGGTACTCTTTGTGGTGGTAGAATTTGTCTTGGTACTCCTCGTGTCACCGTTGTCTTCAAACATTGTAGGGAACAACGTAGGGATTGGCGCCAGCTCATATCGGCGATTGCCTTCCACACCTACCTCATGAAATATCATCGGGAAGATAACTGAGTTTAGTGTTGAAGGTAGAAACGGATCATTTTATCTTGTTATCTGCTGACATGCATTGTTACTATTTTGTTACACAGTAATAGGACACGCCAGACCATATAGACTCATATACCTCCATCCGTGTTGCCCCAACGAAGACTGCATCACCCACGTTCATCAATACTAAACTGATCCTACCGGAGACAAGGTTGATGAGTCCAATCGGACGGTCCTCTTGGTTGAGCGGGTCTATGCATGCCCCCCCCCCCCTTCCTGTGGACAGCCTCGCGCTCTACTCCATGTACGTATATTACCATGATGAGATATATAGTTTGAACAAGTCATCCACTCACACTTTCTCGGAATACTGCACAGCAAGAAACAAATGCCCTACTATAACTATAGGCTGGTTACTCCTCCTAGAGTTCAAGACATCCGTCGTTGATCTCACAGTCTGTCGCGTTTCTTTGAATGTGAACGACATCAACATTATTTTAGCCAATATCACGTTGAAAAGCACATTCATCATACCGCGGTAATAGCTTTTCGGCGGTCATGAATGTTGCTGTTGTTGTTGTTCAAAGAAGGATACTTCTGCTACTACTGGTTGTATGTTTACTCACATTGACCAGTCATAAATATCAACACCAACCTTCATTGTGTCATATAAGCTGTAGAACAATGATTTGTACTTCGCAGGCGCCATCAGGCGGACATTTTGAATAACTCAAAATATTGGGTGGCATCATGCAGATTCTGCAAGAGCAGTTCTCGTAGTATCAGAAACCATTATAATATTTTGTTTGGACGGTATTTTCAGCTCCAGGTCAAGATAGTTACAGTATTAAACTGTTATGGTTTACCAACTTGTACTTTTCTTCCTCAGCTGTTGTCGATCCTCTGCAGGATGGAGGCCTCAGCAAGATAATTCAATGAGCGTCTGTCTCGTGCCCGCTGGAACCAGTTCGCCTCTCCCCAGTGGTTTTGTAGCACATCCCTCCATCGCTTCGTGCTCGTGCTCTGTTTCGTTTCTTCCCATATGGTGTCAAGTGTGTAATTTCAGAGCTCCAACTACTATCCTGTCTACGGTGTGACTAGCCCAGTCCAACTTCCTCTTTCCAATAACCCATAAGATATCGTGTACTTGGGTTTGCTCCCTGATCCATTTATTAGTTTCCTGTCTTTTTAGGTGGTATTCAGGATGCTTATTTCCATGTTGTGTTGGGCAGCTTCCAATTTCCTCTGTATTTTCGAAGTTAATGTCCACGTTTTTTGCCTCGTATGTTCCGGCTGGAACGACGGCTTATCCAACCTGCAAATATTGTTGCCGTAAACGTATTTTTGCCCATTGACCTGTCAGCTGTAATTGACTAATGTACAATTAGTTGTGAGGGGAGCATTAGAGGCGTTCTCAGAAAATATGTATCTATGGTATTATCTATCAGGGGGTCGAAGAGGTTGGTCGATATCTCCTGAGGAATCCTAATGAACTGGACGTGAACACCTCTCTTGAATCACATATGGGGAGTTCTATAGGATGGCGCAGAGAGAGGTGTTATGTGTATTGCGGTATCACTATACTGATGCTCCTAGAACAAGAAAATGCATTGTTTAGCAATACATGTGACTCTGTACCTAATACCCATTCATTTGCTGATTGTGTATCCAATAATAACTTATCGGAAAAGACAAATGTGGGATCGACACCTGGGGATCGTTCCCAATTTTAGGTTAGGCATGTTATCTTGAGCAAAATGTACAAAGTGATGTCAACTAAAACAACCCAGAGGCTTGGGAAAATTAATAGGGTAATGATACAGCGGAGATTAGTTAGAGTAATAGTTGAGCAGCTTATATTACATATAATATCTAATTCATGTTGAATACGTCTACCAAATATGGTACACGTGATATATTCAGACACCATTAACCGTTTAGCGTCTGACTGGGCATAGTCAGGCAGAGATTCCGCACTGCAATAGCCTGTCCCTCCCATGAGACCAACTATATAGCTGGCGACTCAATTACTCGTCCGATGTTTTGACCATATCCACTTGGTTGAAATCTTGGGCTGATTTCCCCGTATCCACTTGGTGGTAATTTATCGCACCGACTTCAGTTTTGAGCATCACGTGGGACAGGGATACATCGAGCAGTAGGCATATAGGGTAATTTGCCATATGCAAGTTCCACGTGTCGTGGGCAACGGGACGAGTGGGTAATAATACAATTCATTCAGCCACAACTGGAGTAGTAAATATGACATGTGAGAGGATACTGGTATCGTGTAGTGAAATTGTCCGTCTTGTATTGAATTCGTTTCACGTAGTCCGTTATGTCCAGAATACTATTACTTCTTCCTCCTGAGTCTGAGTATTTAGTAAGACCATATTCATCATCAAGTTGTAGTCTAGCTGTCCAGGAGCAAGAAAAATAATGTGATGCCTTAAGTATAGATAGAAGGGAATATATATGTATATACAGAGACACGCCCGTGTTTTTAATTATGTGCATAGAAGGATGGCTATGTCAACTGGGTGCCTGAGCATTGAATACTTCTCTCCTTTGACATTGAGAATAATATACTTTTACAAAGGCTTAGAGTGGTGCAATTTATTCATATCTCAGAATTTATTCTCAAGCAAACGTGTGGCCTTTAGGATAGTTGAGGCGATGGGGAAGAAATACATGCCCTCGTGAAACTTAGTAACTCCCCGATCACAGGAATAATTGATCGTGAATTGACGAGGCAGGGAGAATACTGTACAATGATAACTATAGTTGAGGCTCGTCTCAACCCCATTGTATTCATCGTAGCAAACCTCATCGGGATCAAATCGCAACGTGGTTTGTTCAAATATCAAGGTTATGTATATCAATAATGGAGTCCTATTACGTGTTGATATATGCATCCCTTGGCGGAAAGTTGTGTCCAATGATAAATTCACTCAGAATCCCCTAATATATTCCATATCTTATGCAGTTCCTTCGTTGTTAAATCCTCTCGATATAACGTGCCCCAAAATTCCTGGAGGAGTATTGTATTCTGCCTTCGTTGTCGCAAACAGATTTTGCCCAAGGGCAACTATTGATCAAGGTCGTGGGCAATAATATTTCGTTGTAAAATATGTATATATTGCATATAATTGGAGGCATCTGATATATCGGTTCTCTGAGGTCGGCGGTAATGTCCACTGCTCATCAGATTTTTCGTATTTGCACCAACAACTTCGACAAAGGTCGCTGTGATGTGACGTTAGCAATATAGACTGCCTACACTCTGCGACAGCATTACCATTATGAGACGGAGGGTGATGATAAAACTAACGTAACATGGGTACAGCGTCATATCGAGGTTACCATATACCCGGTATACACATGCTCTCACAATAAATAGATGACAATGCAAGAATACAATCAATGACAATAGAAGCAACATCTCCTATTCCAACATGTGACCCACGAATACAAATGTCACTGTTTTGTTGGTCAGATTTTATCGGAATCTTCGTCATTACAATGGATAAGCTATAATAAGCAAAGTGAAGTCTTTGATCCAACTTATATCCGGAGGATAATCAATGTTTGGACATGTTTTGCTCATGATTTATGCTGCTAGATCAATAGTACATAGGCTGTGCAGTTTGTAACGGAAACATGGTATAACATTTTTTCAGACATGATATCTACAGCTTAGACCTTGGGGAATTTCGTTTTTTGCAACATTTGCGATTTAGAATGAAAATGTATTCTGCATCAATATAAACTTGCCACGCCCAGGAGGAAGTTCCTATTGTATTGAATAACGTCGATAGCCATCATGACACTAGCGAGGTTAGGGCAAAATGTATGAATGTTAGTTGAAGGAAACACATATGTAGAGCTGCGATGAATATCAAGTTCGACGCGTAATCGGGGCAATGCTACATCCCATGCAGGTAACGCGTAATCTCTGGGTGACACATAACACCGCAGTAGGGGTAACTATTTGTTTTACAAGGTACTTATATCACACCCTACGACAGTATGGCTAAGGCTTAGTGGCGTCTAGGAAGATTAACAGCACACACTGCATATAAGATTGTTATGGGATACGAATTGTCTTAGTCAATCATCGAATACAAACCCTCGTTATTCAGTTGTTAGCTGTATCACAGAATGAGCTTTGATTTGTGTTATCCAATTTATTTCCATACATTAAGTTCCATACATCAGGTACCACGAATGGATAACCACCGAATGGACGCCACTAATGTATCCGGTAAGTTGTTCTCTCAAACCTCGCCCTCCTTCTCAAAACAGCAAGCTTATCATATCATATATATGCGAGAGGCCTAGGATTGCGCCTTATCCGGGATAAATATGTCCCGCAATTAACATATCATTTCATACGGTCCAGTTACGCAGTGGAACTAACAACAATTACTCATATTGTCACTGCACTTGGTTAGCTCGTGCCAGTTCGCCCTACGTAGCGCAATTTGCTGGCGAGATACTCACATTTCAGATATGAGGTTTGAAGCTCATTTCACCACCTTCCATAGAACAAAAACACACATCATAGTGATTCACCTAAATATTCTATAAAAAAAATGTAGTGTCATGCAATGATTAATCGATCAGATCATTAATGCAACAGTAGATTGAAAGACTATAAATAAGTGTTCTCTCGTTAACTTTTCGAGTCTGAAAACAAAGAACATTGAGAGAGAGAGGAAGGTGATCCCATAACAAAAATACTATGGAAGATATATTGACAGCAGCATGCTGACAATTTTACAATTGATCAAATATTGAGCAAGTGATTTCTCAATTTTTATTCGGAAAGTGTAATATCGTTCACATTTCTCAGACTCTGATCTAGAGTATTCCAGAAGAGTACACCAGTCCTACGTATATGATTTTGTCTCCGAAGGGTTCCAGTATATGAAAAATGAGGAGCATAATGAATAATAGTGTCAAGTTACTACCACAACATTTATATGGTAGGTTTGTTATGTTCACACTGTCCCTAGTCATATGTTCTTATATCCTTGCAGGGCTGTTGCATTAAAAGTTAGCAGGGCGCAGTAATCATGATCACAGGAAAACTATTGAAAGTATGTTGTCGAATTTGATCCCATGTTCGAATTGTTTAATAAGAATCTAAATAAATATTTACATTATTTTTGCATTTCTCACGAGTGATATTACATAGAAGTGACACAATTATCACAGTGAAGCCGTGTCATGTCACACTCACTATCAATATCAGAGAGATACATGTCAGCACAAATGGCACGTTAATAGGCCATAGTGTTCGAAACATTATGGTGTAGATTCAGTCCTAATGCCAGTAGTTTATCACATACATATTCCGGGTGACATGCATTCGCATGCCCTAAAAGCATCACCTCCATGGCAGTATGCATCAACACGCGCATTACGGATGATGTTAATGCTACTAATGGAAATAAGGAGCTTAACTATAGATCAAATATCTTAACCTATATAGGCTACATGTTATCAAAAACAAATTGCTAAAGTTAATTCTTGAGGATGCGTGAATAACATGATTCACGTTCACACCACAAATGTGAGGCTGCCTAGTTGGTGCAAAACGAAACCGCACAGTACAGTCACTCGTTCAAATTGGGCTCTTAAACTGGGTATATTCAGCTGATCACGTAGAATCCGCTGTGTACAACATGCAGAATTAACAAATCAGACCTGCTATACAATGTAGAGTAGATTCACAACAAAACAAATAACAATGTGCAAATACACCAATAATGTGACGATGTGTATAATAAGAAAATACCAACTTAGCAACATCATTTCTCAGATCTTTGTTTCAATACATGTGCATAGCAAAACTATTATATTCGAGCAATTAACAAACCGAGATTAGTGGACTCTTATCGAGCAAATGAGAAATTACAGACTACCAATTATCACACTGTCAGCTGACCACTCAAAACATTATTTTGCCACATCATACTTCAGACAAATATATTGTAGTTTAGTTTGACAGCACAAATGCTTTGCATGACAACCACTCGACTTTAGTCGCTCATCAGCACACATACATCGACACGCTATGCAGTACAGTAATACTTCCATCTTTGTTGTGTTTTAATAACAGAGGATCGCCCACCTCCACTCTGGATCCGTCCATGGGTATTGGGCGGATCCAGAGTATTGAACCCTATCCATAAATGGGTATTATACCCTATCCGAAATAAAATGGGTTATATGAAAAATGTATATCTGTTATCAAAATGTCGGTGACAGAATACCTTGCTGAGATGGACTTACTATCCTTCTTATTTCCTTTTCAATAACAGAGGCTCAGGATCTCCAACCACCCCTTCTGGATGCCCACGGGTAGTATACCTATTAAATATAATGGGATATATAATTATTCCTTATCAATTATTATAATGCCGGCGACATGATACCTTGCGGAGATATACGTTCTATCACGACCGCCTGTATACTAACCGACTGATAAAACACCTCAGGATGATAATGACTCTTAATCACTCATACTGATGTGTAAACTGGTCAATACTTGTGATTGTATTAGCCACAATCGATGGTACTCTCTAGGATTGTTGCATCCCCACCTGAACTTGTCAATGCAAGGCAACCCAACACACAAGAGTGAAAATTTTAATGAAGAGAAGAAAGATCCAACCTGTTGACTCTTCTAATGAACAGCTGATGATTATAGGTTGCTGGGAACATTTGCTGATGGAACATGTTCCAGACATGCGTGGTGTGGGGAACGAAAGAGCAAACATATGTTTCAGTGCGATGACTTGCCACCGAAACGAATGACTAGATGAACAGAAACCAGTTAGGCGAGTTGCTTCTCACAACGGAGGAACAGCTTTTCGGGGCCCAGAGCACTCGCCGTCGAAGTAACTATAAAGAAGGCTGAGAGAGGATAGAGACATATACGATGAGTCAGAGGTTGAAGATTGGCAGCAGGCTCTCCAGTCGCAATTTTATTGATAATTTTGCATTGGGCATTTCTAAATAAATGTACTATTTTATTATGGTCAGAACATGACAAGACACAATAGTAAATAACATGGCGATTTGTTCGCATATGGTAGATGGGCCTGTATCGCCTTGGTATGGTTTCCGTGTAGATTCTAATAATGCCAAGCCCAAGCGAAAGTTCAGTAGCCAAATGGTTCTATTGTCACGACGCTGTTGTGCTACAATTCCATACATTACCATCTATTGACATATCATTGAGAAAACAAGAACTCGACAATAATTCGCTTTACCTAACCTGGGACTGTTTTTGCCTTCAGGAATAGGTTGTCAAGGAGATCCAGGCATTTCCGCCAGTTTATGCTGGGTCGTGTTATTCATACATTTCCGTGCCTGAAATCGGAATAATATTCCACGATTAGAATGTTTGCAGCTGTTGCGGGTTATTTCGAGCTATTCAAAGAGGGTGGAATGGTGTGGAGGAGCATGTTGGGAGAAATGAATGTTTCCGCTGACCTATCGTAACTTCAGGCGAAATCATTGCACCGATTCGCGTATACGGTCATAACACAGTCTTTATTGGAGGCAGTCTCGGCATATCCTCCATGAATTACTGTGGTAGAAAATACATGATATCCATCATGGTAATCTTCATCAAGAGCAATTGGCCAATGGGGGAATACTTATCGAATTAAAGAGGGTGTAGAAGGGTGATGTTTGGAAGATGATCCAGAGGTTGTAGCGAGGGAGAGTCGCTATGTATATGGACCCAGATAAAAAAATATATATAATGGAAATGCACCAAACGAGACGTCCTGAAAGCAGCAAACATTTGATTCCACTTCATTCCATTTATTCGTTGGCATAGTGGTGAGAAATGAGATTCTAGGGCTAAATTATCAGCTATTGAGTGACTGTTTTCCTTTAGAGACGCCTGTCCCCTTCTGTTTGCCGATCGTCTTCAGAGTAGTTCATCTCCGATACTCCTGTTGAACCTGACCGTGATCAATGGTTTCAATCTCGTGTAACTTACACATTATATTTTGAGCGAGCGCATCGGTGCTTTTCTTTTTCAACTGCAATTGCAAATTCCGTTTCAGGGATACATTACTCAAAACCCGGGGACCTGGATAAACGAAGTGTTCTCTACGAATTCTCGTTTCTATGAACCACGGGAGTCATTGAAAGGGTTTCGATAGATGTTTAACCGTAAGGTAAGACTGACGGCGGAGTTCTTCAAGCAGGTTCGTTCCTCTAACGTGTTCCGCAATGCCCATGGTAATATTTTGACAAAACGTGTCCTAAGCAACCCTGATTATATTACCGTCAATGATCGATCGGAATGATTATTTGGAAATTGACCATTCTAACTAATCCCCACGTACGATATACAATATACATTGGTATGAAACCTCTTTTTTTTATATAACAGATAGATTTGAGGAGGTGTGTATATGCAGTGCGTTGCAAATGAGGATTTCTCCTCAATTTTGCTGAAAATATTTGCTGCAATAAGTGTATGTTACGTTGGAGGGTTGCGTTGGGTATACTTTAATTCAATAGATTTTCTATGGTACCTACGTTTTTTTACATTTAGCATACATTTATTCGTGAGCTTGCCTGTTTGGTTGACTTGAATCTCTCAAATGAACGGAACACTATATTATTCGTGGGAAACACATCATGATTGCTGAGGCCAAGTAGATGCAGATGTTATGTAATTACCATCGTAGTTCAAACCTGTTTTTGTATAATTGATGTTAAATGACTCGTTGATGCCCTCTCTAGTTTAAATGTATGTGTTTGAATCGAAATGCTATGGTTTGCTAAAGTTGCGGTAACTGAAATGTTCATTAGAAACCACTGTCCGTGTTGATCGTGGATCAGCACTGACCAAATAGTTTCGAGGTGGGTTTACAATCAGTCCCCATCTGCTTCCACGACCGCCATTTCCCGTTCCTAAGTATTGTTGCTGCATCCAGATGTCGTGAATCTGTATTGCAGCTACTCAGAAGCAACTCTATTATTATCCCATCCACTGTACCACAGCAGATTCCGGAAACAAATGCTTCGGCAATCAGCAACTGCAAGTATATATAATCATACTATTGAGTGTTGGAATATTATCTGGAACAGTACCATGTTGAGCATTACATGACCAACTTTGTCACTGTTCGGGCTCTCGGTAGATGGTTTTTAGTATCGCGTTTGCTGTTCTGACATTGACTGGGTCAAATATATAATACACCGATGTAATGACAGATGTATATGTAGTGATTTACCTCATTCAAATTAGCCTCTATAACGAAGTTAATTGATTTGCTGACTTCGCGTTGCAATGCCTCGCACAGTCCTGTAACATCAGTCGGTTCCGTCATTGAGAATGACAACTATGACTAAATTACTACATCAAATAAGAACAGTATCTCGGAGTTAGGCAGAGACTATGTGATCATTTTCAACTTGTGTGCCTGTATTTCCAGTTTATCCTTCCTCTGTCTCGTTTGCGTTGTCTTTCCCATTTATGAGTTATTAATTGTCGTTTGCCGATTGTGGAAGTTCCATGGACGATCACTGTGTGCCTCTATAGTCACGCTTCGTTACTTTCAGTTTCCCTTCACTTTTGAGTGTGCCTTATGAACACGCCTTGTGTCCGATGAAGCCAGGGTAGGCCACTTGCTCCCTGCCCTGTCTTTCACTATTTTATTGTTTATATTTTGTGGGAGTTATGGGTCTTTCCATTCCCATGTCACTTTAAAAAAGAGTGCCGGAATAATCAATACTCGTACTGAGTGCCTCGGCGTGACATATATTATGTATTTTAAGCTCTTTAATGTATTTACTGTGTTACTGACCGAACGATAGTCTCCTGTAAACTAAATTATCAACGAGCTCTTCAATGGCGAATATGTTTACCGATATTTATTTACTAATTATTCGTGGTTACATGTATATTGAAACTTGAATCCTACCAGTACTACTTCACTACCTTTCCTCGGTCTGTTTGGGCTACTATGAGTAGTACTCAAGTTTAACTAATAATACGTTTGTTGCAATTATCTTCCATTTGTCGTCCTTGTACTCAATTTATATTCAACAACGCCGTTATAGAAGCATCCGTCTATACCATGGCAACAAGCAAACAAGATGACGAAAAACAGGAAGATAAGTGCACTTACTATGCGTTAATATGATTATTATGACGTGTGTATTAAGGGTCATGGGAAATCTTCAAAAAAATGTTCCAACTCTGCTGCCATTATAGCACTCACTTAGAAATTTTAATAAAGTAACATATGATAACATATTTGAAATCATCTGGGGATCGGGATTGTTCCGGGCGTGCATGGATTTCAATATTTTATATATTATTGCGTAATGATTTGCTATTATTGTTCATCCATTGTTGCATCTCAATTGTAGTAGATCCTCTGCATGGTCAGCAAACGGAAGAACTATTTATTCTGAGAATTAATGTCTTCAGGTTTGACAGCAGTGTGCATGTAAATCAGATTGATAATATTTCCGGGATTGGATACTATTTAAATGA
>JAUOBX010361685.1:0-10835 GCA_032360705.1 Eupentacta quinquesemita
CGGCGCATACGCTTGTCCAACTATTTAAAATTGAGTTATCATACTGTACACTGCTTACAGTGTTTAGAATGTAAGAATTTTCTCTTACATGCATAAACATTTTGAATGCCCAGAATAACAATGTGAATATCTTTCACCGCACACCCCTCACGGGTTTTTTCTGTTTCCAAGGGATTTGGGAGGAGGAAAAGCTAAGTATTACCAAATAATTGCTACAGGGATGATGTATCCTCGCGTATATAAAATCCATCCGATACATGCGAGGAATACTAATGTAAATATCCGAGAGTGTAAGGAATTTCGCAAACAATCCTCGAAGCAAGTATATTTGTAACGTGCTGCATCTATAAGCCGATGCAGCCCGTGATGCTATTATTCGATATTGACAAGCATTTTCAATGTACCTGAACTACACACCCTCCACGCTGCTTTCTCTCGTGTCCCATATTTTGTTCTCCTAAGGTGACAGCAAATCCTACTTTTCCCTGTAGTTCACTGCATTTCCGTTCATTTTCATTTCTCTCACGCCTGCAGGATAGTACTGATTATCTCCGAGCAAGGCTAACACTACTGTGAGCTGGAAAAATATAACATAAACCCCAAGTGGCACCGTACGTGCTCAAGATCGCGGTGTTGGATTGAAACACAATTTAATATGTATTCGTAGTTACTCGTTACACGTGTGGGTGTGTTTACTATGTATATTCCACTAGTAATTACCCACGGGGGAAATCACATCTGCTGTAATTAGCAACAACGTTCCCAACTATTGAATGCGGGTAATTTAAGGGGAAAATAACAGAATAATTGATGTTCAGACGATAAAGTAGGTCGGGAAAAATCAACTATCCAAGATTTTTCATTCAGAAACAGACAAGCCTCGTCAAGTCACTAATAAAGACGGCTGATGCTGAACGAACTATTCCTAATAATCGTATTCTTCAGTGGGCAACGCCCCACCGGAGCCGAGTTACGGAGTTTCCAAATCACCCGGTAGGCCGGCTGTGCAGCATATGTAGCCAGGTGACGCTCAACCGACTCACGAAGACCTTGCACATTCTCGTCCTGATCGCGGCGCATCACTTTCAGTGCCATGTAGCAGCCTCGAGGATGCAGGCTTCAATGTTCGCCCATTTCTGCGGAGGGTTTGCATTCACGGCGTCCAAGTCTTCTCCTTTTCTGGACTCGTGGGTCCTGAGGGCTCCGTCTCGAACCCTTCATACCCCCCTATGATGGACGGCCGCGTTAGTTGAACCCCCAAGACATGTACGGATTTCGGGAAACCTTATTATGGTGTAACTTGGCGATTAGTAGAAGGAGGAGGGGTGTCAACCCTACCTTAATATGAGGCCTTAAACTGTAGCCACTCCCCTGGCTACAGTCTAAAGGTCAGGGAGGTATGACAAACCCCGTGGATGGAGCTCCGCATGAAACTGACCCTGCTACCCTCCATTCGGAATGAGTGAATGAAAAAAAAAAAAAAACTCTGTTTACAGACGGTAGAAGTGGCATTTTCATAATGAGACTCCAACCTTGTTTAGGCATCGGGCTTTGGATAGTTTTATTTCAAATTATCTCACTCTGCGAAGTAAGATCCGTTCAATCACTATTCGAGATGCTTCTTCAGAACCGTTGCATAGTCCAACAAATAAGTATTACCAATACAGCCTTTTATTGGAAACGCATTCGTTCATGTGTATATGCTCAGTTCCCAATAACCTTTCCTGGATCAAGAATGATTGACTGTTCCATGTTCACACTCCGGGTTTGTATCGAAATCGGGGTACACAATATGGTGATTACAAAAGCCGTAAATAATCGCGATTTTTGCTTTTTCTTACTACATATACGTCTTCCATCGGAAACATTTCGTTACATACAACGTTTTTGTCTAGTCTAGTTTGAGATGTTCCCGTTAATTTTAACTTTGTACCTCACCTGTTCGGAATCACACGGCAGAATGTACAAAACTAACAATTTTGGAACTGAACTGACAATTGTGTTTGCCCCGAATGCCTTTTCCCCAAAATGGTCAAAAATAGTATAGTTATCCTAAACACATCGTTAATGCACTGCTCAAACAGATCTCCACCACACTAGTGAACTGTTCCTGAAAATGTATCGGCCGCAAAAAGAGCAGTGTATACTTTCACAGCTGTAGCCAGGGAAATTGAATTGATTACGAAAACTTTCGCCCATCTGTTTATAAGCAACACGACCTGTATATACAAAGCCAACTGCCGAACGAGGAATGAGTGAAGCGGCATCGCTAATTGTTGCATACGCATGCAATATATTCTTGCAGCGTCGTCATCAGGGGTACACATGAGATCTAATACTTTCGATTCCAAATGTGGACGAAATGGACGACTGTTAGTTCCATATGATTTCATTTGTAATGACAAGGAAGCAATTACTCCAGAATAATTATTTGTAGACATGTTAGGCGCGCCTCTTCAATTTCTGCGGAGGAAAATTGGCAGGGTCTTCATAACATTGGTAGGATTTTGCACTCATGTAACTGTTGCAGGTATCCGTTCCATTCTGAACTATGAATGTTGTGCTAATTCCTCTTTTGCGGTGGTGTGGAGGTAATGTATCGTTTGGCTTACGAAAAGAGACAGGATTGTCATAAATTTCAGCTAAAATTGCATCGAACTGTCTGGTGGAAAACAGCAGTGTATCACCGTGCGTTTAAGGCCTATTTGGGAACAACAAATGACTATGGGGTCGATATGTTTGTGATTTTGGAATTGGTGCGAATAATAATAACACTGATAATAATAAAGTATAGCCAAGAAGCCTAGTGATCCCCAGAACTGAAATTGAGCAAATATATGTGTTGTGAGCCAGGATTAGCTCAGTCCGTAGAGCTTATGACAGCCAGATAAGTAAGTAATTGGTCTTTCGACGTTCTTCTTGTCCTCACTGACCCCGGTGACCTTGATACGACCTTCATGTTGCTCAGGAACAACTGTAGCCCACATTCATCAAATTTCATTCAAATCCGACAATGTTAGGAAAATCGCATAAATTGCGCACATTTCACCTCTGGAATGACCGCCATGTTTCTCGGGACCAACCACCGTCCACACTCGTCGCATGAACTGGTAACTGGATGATTTCGCAAAAACCTGCAAAATAGAGGGCAGCAATCATGCAGCAACGCCTACTTTCGAACACAGATTTCACCAGGACGAACATGTGTACCAATTTTCAAATCGATCTGACGAAGCATTAGGTTAGGAGTTATTGCGCTAACGACTAAAATATCCGGCAAGGACAGCAACAGAGGAGGCGCCAGCAGCTGAAGCGGTTTTCGCTGTACTCCCAAAAACATAATATCTTCGGACGCTTATCGCAGCGCGGGGACATAATGAACAAACGAACCTATTTTAGTGAAACAACTCCCGTAACTCCATGCAAAATGGTGAAAATGCTTATGGTGTCCGCTTCCAAATCGGAATCAAATGGGAATCGGTTCAGGACTGCGTAATTTGAATGTCTAAAGAGCCTCACAACGATGCTTTTGTCAAGAGAACTACAGTGACATTTAAAACCCCAGAGATCTTCCTCTGAATCACCCTGTTAATATATCGAACCTTCGATCATTCGAGGCATTCAACGTTTGGTTATGATTTGATAATACAAACACATATATATAATTATATATATATTACAGCAGTGACAGATAATGCAGAAATGTAGAAAAAAAGTTGGACCTCACCCATTGCTCAAAATGTGCAGGCATATGCTGTGTAGAGAGTTCCTCTCACCCCGCCTCATCCCGCCTTACCCATCCCGGTGTCCGGGTCCTGTTGATGACCACTTCCCTCTGCCCGCGGTCTCTCTTAGAGCGCTAGACTGAGACTCGTCCACTCGAAGATGCTGTTTTTCCATTTCCCTCCGTCTGCCTCTCCTCCTTCCTCCTGGTATCGAGTCACGCAGTATCGCCTTGGTCAGTTCTGACGATCGGGTGACATTACGATATCATTTTTCGTTTGCGCATCACAGTTGTGAGCAGGTCGAAAGCATGTTTGACCATGTTCTTCACTTTCAGAAATATGGTCCCAGTATGCCATGTTAAGCCGTTTTTATGTTAAACAGTGCATATATATGGTTTCTATGGCTTGTATCCTCCGTTTGAGGTCCATGATCCACATGCGTGAATTAAACCGGAGGTGACGAGCGAACGTAACACTTCGTACCATGGTGATATTTCTGTCTTCCCAAATTTGTTCTAGTTTCGTTACTGCTGCTGCTGTCTGTGTATGTAGTTTGTAAAGTATTCCCGGCATCGATCCCTCACCCCTCATCCCTCATACCATTGCTTACGGGAACTTAAACCTGTGAACTCATTCAAGCTTTTCGCACTTAAATCTGATGTCAGTGTTGATGTCACCGATTTTATTGGTCTCAGTTTGGTTTTGGGCATTGATCTTCATATCATGTCGAGCTTGTCTCTATGCGTTCTACAATGCTAGAGAGCTTTCCATCTCCTGCGAGGACATCGGCAAAATGTAGATTGGTGCATGTTCAGAACATGCATGAGAGTCGAAACTTCCTGGTCATTACCAAATCGGAAGGGTTTGTTCGATTCTGTTGTAAGCCAAGCCGCAATAAACATGCGCATTTGTGAACGTTCAGTGGCTCATGCGCCCACTACAAAAAAAATTATTATAGTAACATATCATAATTGTTGTTACTCTAGGTAGTGGTATCTCACGTGAGTTCCAAATCCGAGTGTTCACATAATTTGCAGGCATCAGAAACTGAAGATGTAACCGTGAATGGAGTAATATGTTTCATACTTGTCAACCAAATCGTACGGACTGTTTTTTATTTGTAAAACATGACAATATAATAGCAAGAATCTGTTGACTTAGATAACAAATATGTACCATGAACACCGGGGGATGTCGGATAACTAGATGGGTGTGTCTCAGTTATTTGGTTATTCACCACCAAGTAGAAATCCTAGCATTCCTTCATGCATGTCTCAAATGCCATGGCGGGAAGATGTTTATAGGGGGTAAACGACGATGACGTCACATCGTTCTACTATAACCAGGAACCTGACCGTAATCTGAGAGTTTCTCAATAAAACGTTCACCTATTGACTATTGGACATTAACAGAACTAAGGGAATGAAAACGTCATAGTCTTTCTATACCCATCATGATCGGAAATACAATTGCTGGGCAGGAACTGAGACATGTCTCATGATAATTGTTTAGGCTTGTCTGTTGAATACTCCCAATAAACCAAAACGAAACACACTGTTCAAGTATATCAATATGTTTGTGTAATTCTTTGTTATTACCTATTCCACAAAGATACGCTATTTCTGAGACCGAATACATCGCTGTAGTACAATCGGAAAGGCGGAGGGAACTTTTGATAAAAAAAATATAGGATTATCCTACGAAGAAAATATATCCTTACGTGTAAACAATCCATCCGATGTATGCGAGCAATACTATTGTAACTCTCCCACTAGCCATTCCACACGCCGTTAAAAGGGATACTGCATGCTCGAGAACTTCAGAGGTGACCTTGTAGAGATCGGAAAACTAAATATATTGGTCCGAACCCCGTCTCAATCCGATATTTCTATGTCGAGTCAATGACGGTTGAAGTATCACCACCATTACCAAACAATTGACGGAAAACCTGATCTCGCAATAATTTGTGACGTCACACCTGGACAACATTGACATTTTCAATGTATTCTGTTGTTTTTATTGTGCTTGAGAACTTCACATTCCTAGTTCTCCTACTGCATTTTTCCTTTTTAAAATAAACTACGTAACATATTAACTCACGACAGCAAGTTTTTGGGGGAGCGAATATGTTCTTTGTCGAAAAAAATAATGTTTACATTTTTAAGAAAAATAAAGGCAATTTGCTGTGTAGTCCAGGTACGGTAATGTCCCCTAACTCTGTAATGGAACGTTGTATGACGGTCTGGTTTGAACTGATGTATTAATTTTGGTTTGAGCCAGGAAATAAGGCCATGTTTTCTTGAGCCTGCAGTATACCTATACTGGGTCGCACATACATCAACCATGAGTGAATAACACATAAAATCCTACAGGACAGACGTTATGCCGCCTCCGGTGTAAATCAATTTCAGGCTAAAACTTCATTGCTATAGATTGATCACTCTGGTATGGGTAAAGCCTCTCATCAATCAGGTTCTAAGATGTATATGTGACACATCCTTATACGTTCAGCAAAATGTCAATCTCTGGATATTAAAGGAGAGTATCGGGTTGAAAATGACGTTTCGGTTGTTGATGTCTGCCTGTTCGTCAGCAAGGCAACGTTCGTATGACATATCGGGAATACCACATGCTCGGTGGTAATAATAATATACATATCATGTGCGATTTCCTATTAGCAAAATCTTATATGATACGTAAAATAATGACTTCCATACGTACACCGCTTTTCTACACAATGTCCCTGTGTACAGGGTTGTGAAGTCCCCGCATTATTTTGTATACATACCGGTTCATCACACTCGACTGTCATTAGTAACATGCCGTACATGACTCGAAGTACAATTGTTATCGAGGTTCATGTGCCTGATCGTCATTGGTATCGAATAGCACACATATACGATACGAGGGACTCATATAGTATCCTCGATAGTTCTGGTTCCTCAAACGTGACTGAAATAGTAGAATATGCTGATAACATTTATTTAGCACTGCAATGTAACTATGCGTTCGCGCTCTCCCTCGTCACTTTGTTTAGAGAACGGCATTCCAAATATTAATTGGTTATATTACTGTGTAGTGCCCAATGCATTTCACTATGTGTATCACCGTGTGTTTGAGGCTTATTTATAGGGACCAACAACAACTTAGAGGATGACCATAGAGGCAATATGAGTTCCACCGAGTTAAGTGTTCATATATTCGGCTTTAGTCTTTGGTGGTTATTTGCCACGATACTACACGGATCATAGCACTAGTTATAGGTGCAATATAGTCCGTCTTTTCTGAGATTCATATATGAATACCAAATTGTTTACCTGAATTTCAAACAGAGAAATATACAAACTATGCAGATATGTGAGCATCTGTCTCAAGCATTTCACTTCAGAATCATATAAATAATTACTACTATATGAATCCTATACTGAAATGTTAGCTTGTGTCAACAGGTAACACTGTGACATTTCAGATGATCCGGTCGTGTACACAATCATGTTTTTCCGACATACGGTATAGGCCTAATGAGCTATGTGATTCGTGGTGCAGTCCTGATGCCATAACGTACCTCGTTGTGTATACACAATTACTACTGTTCCATATTGCTCTCCGAGGTGGATGCAAACCCTACTTTCCTAACTCATAAATATATTTGTTATGTTCAATCGTCCTCGTACCCACAGGGTCTGGAGAATAATGAATATATCCATGCTGGAGTAACACCATTGTATTTGTAATTACATGGATCTTTGCCAGTTTTAGTAGCGTCGTGTACAGAGTTGATGTGTGGAATATTTACCTATTTGTGCTGACGCCAAAGGCTTGTTCATTTGACACGTGTGAATATTTGGGGAAACCTATCCATAACATAATGATGGCCAGAGAGCGGTAGAGAATATTATTCAAGAGATTCTACTATGAATACTGCAATGGTGATCATCAACAGAGGGAAATATACATGCTATAATAGTAGCAACTATGTGTAATGCTGAAGATGAACACACACAACTAGACATTACGAGAATATCCATTGAATAACTATAACCCTTGTAAATTACCCATTGCACGATATAAACTGGATACAATTGCAACCACGGTGCAACGACTATTGTTGTGTGAATAACATGCGAAGAATACCCAACTTGTCATAAATTACGAGATATTGATGCTGTACTGCATCTTCAGTAATCTGACTGATTTTATTGAATATCAGGGTAACCACTGGTATCGATAGAAATGGCATATATATATATATATATCATATATATATATATATACATATATATATATATATATCATATATTGACTAAACACTTTCAACGACCAAATTTGACCACACACCTTCAATGGAGAATGTACTTCCGCAGTACCATTGAAAGAGCCATCGAATAAGCTAGTGAAACCCCGATGATCGAAACACTATGGTACAAAACACGAATCCGCCTCAAACAGAGTTCCCTTGGTCTGCGAATACCATCCATTCCTCCCCCTCTGACCAGCCTCGTTTGCAAGCACCTACCTGTACTCCACAGCCAGGAACGCCTTGAAGAGGTGTTTCCAGAACCCCCTGTAATTGCATACACCAGATCAACAAAACTACGCGACATTCTACTAGTCGCGGCCACATTTATGATGAGCAAGAAGTTGACAACACCGGCAATCAACCACGGCCAAAGAACTGCAAGACATGCCACCTTATTGACAACACAAGCTCTTCCGAAAGTAACCTGAAATCGAGGGACTACCGCATCAAAGAGGAAATTGACTGTCTCTCTGGAAACCTGCTTCACCCAAGTTACTGTAACATCTGCGGAGTACAGTACATCGGGGAAAACCAAAAATACCCTGGGAATGGAAATGACTCAGCACCGGTCGGCCATAAAACCAAAAAATGGTCAAACCAGTGGCTAATCATTTCAGCCGCACTGGCTACTCCATTTAGTATTTTCGCTATTGAAACAAAGAACGTAAAAATTGGCAGTTCTTCGCGTTGAGTACCTATCAATCCAGTGAGTGCATGTAACCCACAATTAACGTATAGACTAGAATGAGAGTAATATTACCTACGATATAAATAGGCAGCGTTCCATGACAAAATGGGTGAGAGCTGTACACAAATCGATAAAAAGAGGCATATCATACGACATAGGCTACGGCCACATGCCATGTTGGTGTTTATCACATTAGCACGTGTCAAACACCCGCTGAAACCTCGACTGAAATCTGCGAAAGCGCGGAAATATCCATGACGTGCGTTTTGTTTCCCGCGTGTTAATCCACTTCCCCGCAGTTTGTAGTTGTCAAAACTACCGTCGACAGATGGACAAAACCATGTAATGTTGGGTAAATACGAAGAGCATCTTTTCATGCTCTAAAGCAAACATAATTGTACATAATCTGATTTGTTGGAGTTCTACAACAGTGCCTTGACTTTAAATCTTGATTTTTTTTTCAATTCCTCAACACTACAACACTGAAATACGAGTATTTCGTATTTAGAAAGACACTTTCACAAAAATATTTTATATGACACGCTTTTCTTGTATATATTCTGAAAGAAGTAACGGAATTATTCTAAAATTTACCCATTGAGTGTTCATACTTATTCATACGAATAAGCATAGGAGAACAGCCGTATGACACAAAACTACATGTACCAGTTGTGCTATCGTACCAGCAGCTAGGCTGTCCTATGTTCTTAACCGATATCGCTAGGCACAACTTGCGACTCACCGCCACTAGAACTCGCTTTCAACTATCGTTCTGTCAGCTTGAGTATTAACAACACAATTCGTTTCACTGCATTTGTAAGAACAACAGTATAAAAATAATCGAGCGGCCCGGATTGGTAGCCCGGATTGGAGGCCTCGTATCCTGATACCTTTGACTATGTGGACGGACATTCATGGATAGCTGTTCTGAAAAAATATTAGGGTACGACCTCCCTCTGAATCATTGAAAAAGATAACGTTAGTCAATTAGGGGGGTCAGGGGGATCAGTAACATCTTCAAAAACGTTTCTAAAACATTGACACTCCACTGAAAGCAGTGCCTCTATCCTACGTGCACAATCCAATATGCAATTGAGTCCCCAACTTGATAGATTAGGGCCCGGCAATCTCCAGCTAACTGCCCAATGCTGAGCCGAGGCTAATGTGTGAAATCGCAGAGGAACACTATAGGAGCAGCGTTCCTGAGATCCCGATAAAAGCTCACGTGTCAGTCCACATTCATTGACATTTTCAAATTGCCTCGATATAGCTCACAAATTTCCTCTCCAGTTAATATAGTGGCTCAACAGTCTAGATCACATGAAAACGACGAATGCAGCCGGCATTTTGTACTACTATGAAAGGAGGTTATTTTGCCTAAGCTAAACAAGGTTACTGTAATATGATTATTCATGATCAGTCTCAAAATGTTGTATATTGATTATCCAATCATATGATAACATTGTAATGAGATGCAATAATATAGAAGAGGAGCACGCCCTGTGCTTTGCCTCTTTTTCACTCTGTCGGCCAAGCTGACAGCACCTATTGCATAGGTGCCAGTCATGTCCCGCTCTATGCAAGTTATTATTTAGTAGTATAGTAATGAAGGAGTTAGCTTTTACATGCTGTCTCCATTGTGTTCATTATCAATTACCACCCACCAGGACCCATACGCTACGAGTTATTACAGATACAATCATGCAAAATACATTGACACAACTTTGAAAAAATGTGCATCAAAATAACGCGTGATTCTGTGAATGAATGACCGTCATTCTGCATAATGATGAGTACGTCTGTAATAGTGATATGATCAGTAAAATCGCTCCATGCGCTGCCATAGAGCAAAGTAGAGAACAACGCATTGACGAACTCACGACTCACTCTGACTGGGATATGCTGCCCAATTGGGTAAGGCTATTGAAGATCCATGACAAGTTAATCAATCCTCAGCCCACCTTATCGAATTGACAAGTTCATCTATGCTGTTCAGATATTGGCGCCAGGTGGTTTTTCACACACCAGAATCCACCACTTTGGACTGGGGGAGCGATAAGTCGAAGGTAAAACTACGCAACTGTCCCCGACACGGGTGATTGAGGAATTTGAACTTAATCAG
>JAUOBX010361796.1:0-10834 GCA_032360705.1 Eupentacta quinquesemita
AGTCCATAGCACCACAGCAAACTGAATGAGTTATAAAGCTCGAAAGTGTTCACTAGTTTTGTGCTCAAGTATAGGCCTCAAACCTAACGACAACCAACTGCGAGTAGTGATTCCTTGCATCAGACCCGCAACCAGGTTGTCCGGGTTCCTTTCCGAGCCAGTTTTACCGGAGACTCACTGTACGTTGTAGGCGCGATGATTCGCATGGACAATGAGTGTTTGTGTGGGAGGGTTATTAAGTAGATCGCAACGGATAAAGGACCAATGTTGCCTCTGATTAACTCCTCACCAGTGCAGGTAGCATGAATTGCTACCTCATAGTGAGTAGCCCTAGTGACAACGTGACGTCACCAGTGTCACACTTGACCGATTTCCGGAAGACGTGTTCGCGAGGTTCTAGTAGCGTGAGTATTACATTACATTATTAGATTTGGTATAGCGCTCAGTGATGCCGTGGCATCCACTGGCGCTTCACAAAAGTAGAAAGCAATAGGCTATATGAAAAGAGTCGGTCGAAAGTTTAAGGAAATAAATGCGTTTTGAGATTAGTTTTGAAACTCTCAACAGTTTTGTAGTTCCTCACTTCACGTGGCAGAAGATTCCAAACTTTAGGTCCGGCGACACTAAACGATCTGTCTCTGGAAGTTGACGCCCTCGAGTACATGACAGAATTGTGTACCATGTAGGCGGGACAAACTTGCCTGTCCTTGAGTGAAAGATTTTACGACCGATGGTGACATTCCTGTGGTTACCTCGGTCCTATTGGGGCTGTGGACAAGGACATCTTAAATTCAATGAACCAATTGACATCGAAACGAATTGTCAAACCCGCCGATCAGGTCAGGTTCAGTCAAAATATCCAACAGATTCTCAGAATAAAAAGCCAACTAAAGATACAACGACTGTAACCCGATACCCGCGAAGCGAAGTCTGCGGAATGCTCGCGGTATTGTGACGTCAGAAAATCGGCAAATCGATGGCCAAATCGGCAAAGCGGTTTGTCCGATCGCCATGGTACGAAATTCTCTAATGATTATTCGAGCAGTAAACTAATTAAGAGGGAGACTGGAAACCTGTACAGTCAAATAAAGAGTGATGCACGGTGTAAAATTGGAGGAGGCGGAAACCTACGTATTTATAATGAGCGAGAACGTTACCCGTGGTCATTATTTCAACATGAATGAGCAGTCCCGAAGGCTGAACATTAGGACGTATTTTTTCCTCACAAAGAGTTGTTGACCTATGACACATTCTTCCAGCTGATGCAGTACCAGCAAGCACAGTTACCCGTTCCAGAAGCTACACTGATAAAGGTATGTTTTGAGGGTTGTTGGATTTCAGGACCATCAGTTGTCCTCTTCTCCACTCTATCAGATCTACATGAGAGCTCATACGAGCCTGTTCGCTCCCTGATCCGTCATATTCTGCTGATCTACCAGAGAAGTGGAGGACACGGGTGAATACAGGTACAATCGCAATGTTTTCGTAGATGTCACAAGTACATTAGAAATTGGTCTCCCTGAACTTACTGTTTCTGAGCTGACCGCGCCAGGGGGTAACCACAATCCTGACTTTTTGACCTTCAGTCAATGAGCCTGTACTGGCGATGATAAAATAGCGGTGAAAATCGGGGTGAAATGATGTCAAATTAGTACGAATTACCAGCAAACATAGCCAACAATGAACATTCCGTAGATAATAATTTCGATAGAGTAGGATTTTGAGAGAGGAATCTGACAATTGCATTCGGCTAATACCGTCGAAACCACAACATTCCTGACGGCCGTGAGTCCCCAATGTTTTGTGTGCCAGAAAGTTTTGACATTTTTTTCGAGTGTGGCGAGCAATTATTGGGAATTATTCTGCGATCGCACGATAATCCCACAGTAGGTTCTGGGAGGCCCTTTTCTAATGATCGTATCCAATATTGCGTGTGCTCCATAAGGAAAGATCCATCCGTAGAGTATTGTGCCTACCCGTGAACGAATTAGATCTATTACAAATTGGGGCTTAGAAGACTGTGCAGTGAAGTGAAGGAAACTTACCAGGTTTAACTAATGAAAAGTGTTGTCTGGTAGCCATGGGTTGTGATGAAGCATTGTTTTACTTGTCAAACCTTCAGTGATGAGGCGACCATGTTTGAACACATGTATTCACTGATCACAGCGTGTGCACCAGCCTCATACATATATTAGGTAATATATATGTCCAGATATCGTGTGAAAATAAAACATTAGGCACAGCTTGTATAAAAACAAGACATTTCACTGACTTTGCTGCAAATTTCATGGATTCACTTAAGAAAAGTTCATGGCAATTGTGTGTGCTCGATTTTTTTCAAATAACCTGAACCTGTCATGACTACAGTTTCCTAAATTGATGAACTTTGAAAAGTTTGTAATGAGTAAGATTGAGGATATGAGATGTCTGATGAGCTTTCATGAACGTGTGAACATTCACAGAAAAACTAGCCAGTCAGAAAACAATGAGGATACTCTATAGAGAAGACGATTGAATCAGCCAGCAACAACCAACCTTACCCTTTGTCATTTCAGCCACTGCGATAAAATCATGCATGTTTTATTTACCCCATTCACAGTATATTCTTTAAACGTATACTGTATAAGTAGGTCACATAAACATATACGAGAAATACACCTAAGAGAATCAAACGACGAGGGAACGGCATCTGACAACTTCAAATATTGAGTTAATACAAAAACGCCTACTCGGCATTGAAATTCATTATCGGCAGTACCTTTATTGTGAAGCAACTCACACGAAATATTTTGACTTGATATCGACAGTGGACGCAATGTGATAAATCAATCATATATTCGCTGAGATCGTGGTATATGACAAAAGCAATATCGCACAATAGATATATTGTAAGAAGTCTATTAGTAGCTGTCCACTGGGCCTTTCGTGTAGCTTACGCATGATATTGCAAGATCAGATTAACTTATTACCCAGGCAATCTGTAAATGGAACAATTTCAAAAAAAAATCACACCAAATTGAACGAACAGGACAAAAATGACTAATTGTTTGAGTACGCCGCCTAGTTATAGTCCCCGGTAAACTGGATAATGACGTAATCTTACAGTTAGATCTCATGGTATTCCAGGGTTACGCTGCGACTGTTTATATGTAGTAAATTAGTTACATTACTTCAAGCCATAAAAGTACCAAATTTCCACATCGATCATTTATTACAAGCATGAGAGTTTACTCTATGCTTGAAGATAGAGGCACCTTCAACGACTTTTCTGGGATAAATGTTACCATTTTGAACAGGGATTTGTCCCTCACTCAGTCCCATTGCACTGGCTCTATGGGACACTCTCCCATGCTCCCATACGTGACTCTCCTACACAGTAAGTATTCAAGGAGAGGCTCAAATAACACCTTTTAAAAACAGTTCAATGATTTGTTGTTGTTTCTTATAATTATGTGAAGCACTTAGGGAGACTGTTAGAAAAGCTGTATTGAGCGCTCTATGAATATTCGATATTTTTGTTATAATTATTTCTATCAGGATGTCGGGGAGATATTTTGCTGATATCTTTATCCTCGCATCTTCCTAACGCGAATATAGGAGTTGTCTATACAGATGGAACACAAATTATAGAAGAATATTGCTTAACGATGGCGTACTGCTATGGGAATATAGCAATACAATATTCACAAGCTTGTTATTAGCAGATGCTGCCTACAACAACTATATGTCTGATTGACAGAGAGTGCATGGTGGATGATAAAGGTGAGTGAAAATGAACAGCATTAGGAAAAAAACTTAGGTGAGTGGGTAGCATTTAGATTTACAAGTGTCTAGGTCTTAGTGACCTTGAAATATGGCTGTATGGCATCTCGTAATTGAAGTGGTCGGTTCATTTTGCTCAATGGATAGGAAAAACATGATATGTTAACATTTTGCCCACTTCTCTCCATGGTTCTTACATGCATGCTCTAGCTCAGGGGCAAAAAAGAAGGAATACATTATGCAATGACTTTCCCTATCTGAATTTCACCAGTTACTGGAGCACTGGGGTTGGAGTATACTGTATAGACCTACGGAGGTCGTCAATCGTCACCAAGATATCTAACAACCTAATTGTGTTAGACTGTCCGGGTCTGCATAAACCAGAACTGTCTACATCAAACCAGCTGTCACTCACTTCTTTAGTAGGTTTCTGACGATATGAATGAAAAATTAGAGCATCAATGCATTTTTCGCGAGAAAATAGTTATCAAAAGGAGCCAGAGCAGGGATTTGAGAACTCCTAATAGAGCATTCGGATATTTGATGGCTTCACTGGTGGCACTTCTGACAATCGTAGTGTTGACTGTGGGGTATTCGAAAGGTGGATAAAGAACAACGTAGGCAATGGGTTATGTGATGGTGAACTATATAAATGACAGCAATAAAGGAACGGAAAGATATGACAAAAAACATCCCCCCATTCAGCACAAACCTCGTTTATGGATGGTGATCAAATTCGTGCATTTTTGACCGCCATATCTTGAACCACAAAAACCATCAGGCCTATAATATAGCAATATATAAACAATTCATGGGCAGTTCTCCTCAGCCTGAAGCCAAATAAATTGTGAGTACAGTAAGTGAATACGTATGATTCGTCACGCGCATCGGGCTGAGCAACTATGATTATTAGGCTGGTCATAGTCAACCCAATAACAAAAATCGATCAGCAAATTCGCTTTCCATCACGCCGACTCTACATCACTTTATTTTTCAATAAAATAAAGAAGGTTTCAACCATCGCTCACGCACTATCATTCATTAGGTGGGTGATGTGTGACGTGACATATTTTCAGGAACTATTATTTTTCTTCCAGATCTGATTATCTCGCCTTGTATGTAACTACCCATCGCGGCTATTATTTTTTTCAGAAATTGAGATAGCAGATGTGATTGCTCCGAATGGTGTAAAGTTTCATCGAAGCAGCTTGAAGATTTACCTGTTTAGCCCACTTGAAAATATCACCACCGCGTGCAGTGTCTGAAGGCATTGAATGCATCCTATTCTTTATCAAATCGTATTTGACGACTGTCAACCCCTTCATATTAGGGCCTGCCCGGTCGGTATCTATGGGAATGCATGACGAAATCCTAATGAGGCACCAGTTGTGTTGACTGAACCCCGCACTATATACATACACTAATGACTCCAGGTGTTCGGTCGTACACCTCATGAGAGAAAGTACGCCCCTCCCATACTTGTCGGAATGTGTAGAACTTTCCAATGGATACTTGTGGGACAATGGATTAATCCTACATGAGACCGGAAAGGCAATAGCTGACATGTATCCCTACCGTACCTCCCCACATTACAGCGGGAAAAAACGGTGTTGTAGAAGGCTCGTCTCATCCAATATGTTTTGAAGAGAAGAAAGTAGCCTATAGAAGAAATATGCCATATTAGCTTCCGAAATGCGGACATACCGGTCAAAGAGAGTTATGATAAGCTGACAAGGGGTGACGTATTGTCCTGATCCAGACAACTAACCGAGCAGTGCACAGTGCTTGTCCACCCATATTCTGTAACGTATGTGAGTGATACAGTTAATCTCATGGAGCGTAGTCGACTGGCTTCATCCAGCTCTCTGAGAGCATAGTCGCATGATACAGACGGCAATGCGCCGCGACCGGGGAGTAGATGTCCAGCGCCTTTGTGAGTCAGTTGAGCACGCGTCACCTGGCGAGAGGGGCTGAACATGTACTGTCGGCCGCCCACTGCGCTATTCGGAAACTCCGTCAATGTTGCGTTGTCCAGGTGTCAAGGCAGTTGATGGCTCGCTAAGCAGGGTATTGGTACTTCGAGGATTTGTACAAAGCTGATCCACTAATCGTGGAAATTCAGATGGATGGTTTGGTTTTCCTAGCGGCATACTCAATGTATAATGCGACATACCTACCATAGAGGAAACTCGACAGGCATTGAAGCAGTTGATGCTCTGGGGTATGTGCATATATACATCTAAAAATGTTCTGGACATGGTCCCGTGTGTCAGTTTGGTGTCATCCCAGTTGACCACAAGGGGCATCCCCCATATTTTCAACACCTTCATGGACTGGATGATGGAGAAGGTTTTGTAGGTCACGAATTGTTGGGTTTGATTTGACGAAGTAAAGGTTCCTGACCTGGACTGAGGCCAATCCGTTGGGACTTCATTTGTCGTGGACTAGACCAAGATCCCATCTTTCGGGATGCCTCGGACCACACTGTTGGGTGGGTGTAGGTGTTGGGGAAGAACGTGGATGCCACTGAGTTATTCGCTTACCTTGACAGTGTCATAGTGGCAGTGCGTCTTGCGAGCCCGAGGTTGGTATAAACGTCAGGTTAGCATACAGTGCCACGAAGTCACTGAACAGAGGTGTGTGGCGGTCACGATATCGGAGCAAAGGAAACCAAGCTCCGTGTTTCCATCTCAATCAATTATGTTTCTAGTCCTGTTATAATCTAGTGTAGCTCACTGTTGTCTATCTCATTGTTGGGATGAGGCGGAGATTGGATTCCACTCTGAATAACTCACTCCGCCGCCTCCTTGGATACCATCCGTGGATTTATTGAACAGTGGCCACTTGTTCGTCTAATCTCTAACCTGACAACCTGGTCAAAAGACCATTAAAACTGTCACTAAGGCTAGCTCTTTAATCAGTATAGGTACCGGGCATACATCACCCCTGTAATTAACGTCGATGGCATTGCAAAAATGATCGCGCAGGAGGAGGGAGCCCTTTGTTTTTTATTAGTAGTTTCGTGTAAAATACACCGAGAGGTTATAAACCAGTTCACGATTATCATGCACATTCCCACAGCAGATACACTTTCGGAAAGAGATAACATTTTACACATTGAGGTATTGTTACGGGGTTCTTAATTTATAATCATGCCATAACTCGTCAAATGATATTTCGCGTATGCTCACTACCTATTTCAAATATTTAATTGCTACTTTGTGTTCGCGGAGATTACAACTTGCGTTGAAATAATGCGATTTGACGTCGGTCAGCGATTTGGTCATTCTGCATTCGAAGCAAAACAAGAACTTTCTCCCTCGTTTTCGAAACTTCTGAAGTATCTAAAACATTTAGTCACCTTCATGGCTGAAGCTCAAGGAAACAACATGATACGGCAAGCAAGCAGTAAAACGTTGCTATCAAACAGTATCACATGGGAGTGGTTGCTGAAGACCATTGTAAAGTACTTAGGATGGACACTTGAGCAACCGAAAATAACTTAACACAACGGAATATTAGCTCGAACTGAACTGAATTTATTTAGTGCCTCTTCTCGTGGCACGAAGAATCAAGATAACACAATACATAATTGGCACTTACTAATTACCATAATAACAGAAAGTATGGTACCGAATCTATGTGGAGCGATTACGTAATATCAATACCAACCCACATCAATAGGCAGAGTAACCTACAGTAAGTATGTGAGAATGATAGAGTTACCCACAGTAAGTAAGTAAGGACGCAAAATTGACTTCTGTCGAGAGAAAATTGTCCCCACCCACGAAATGTTGCCAGTTCAGATCCGCAATTTTTGCAAGAATTTTCGTAATTTCCTGTGGGGCGGTCGTGTATCCCACTGGGAGGTTGATTGCGCCAACGCCCTTTCATTTGGCAGCGGAGGATATAGTGACAACACACCCAACACCACGATATGGGTCAGCACATGACATGTCGGGGAGGTATTCATAAACATCCGAAGTTTTATAGCATAATTTTCAATTATCAATATCGTTCAATGTGTCAACCACTGTAAGCCGATTTGGCTCGAACGATGAGATTTGAGTTGCTGTGAGAGTGAGTACTGGCCCTCAAAAATATTCATCATAATTGTGAGGACAATTAGCAAACAGCAGGCGACGCAGTCAGCACGATCATTGGCACTAAAATGGGACATTGACGGAAATTTATTTTTGACGAAGCCATATAGCGCCACCAATTTCCATGATGAGTTGATCATACTGAAGTACGGGGCAGACCGTTAGCAGGTTAGGTATCACTTGAGTGTCCTTGTCCACAAACAAGTAGGCGTTTCTTTCCGCACCTTGTTTAATACTATATGACATTGATAAATTCAGTTCTTTATCCCAATCCTGCAGGTTCAGTTGCAGAAGAACCGAAAAAGTATTTGCGTGGGGTGCAGACGAGGGTGGAGGAATGTATAGGCTATTTGCATTGTTACAGAACTGTTGAACGGAATGGGAGAAAGTACGAATGATTACCAATGCGGTATTCTGATGGCATACTTCAAACCGATTCTCTGGAGTACCAATCGTATAGGATCGTTTACATTCACGTTGATGTCTCGCTTGCCTCGTAGTCCATTCGCACTGGCTTCACATCGGCATCGCTGCGACCTCTTGAACGTGCTGCGACGGCAATAAGAAGCTGCCACGACATTGACAAGAACGCCACGAATACAGTATCCTCATGCCCGGTTCCAGTGTTCGTGCGAGTGGAATGAACAAATGTCACCTGGCACTCATCCAATTCTTGCTGGACGCATTTGCAATGTTGCTGCTGGGCTCATTTGTCTCCACGAAATAGTACGATTGACCAAGAGGACGTTACGACTGACCGCAACACTGCTACGACGTTCCACGAAGCTAAGAAGCTTCACGACGACAGTACACATTCTTCGAGCATTTATACAAAATTCGTAGCCTTCCACGACAGCGTCACGACTAACTACGATGTGCGAGACTGCGAGAGGCCGCTACAGCGCCGATATCAAATTCACGCGATATCGAACGAAATAGGCAGACTCTTGTTTTTTAACCCTGTTCCGTCTCGTTAATTGTTCCATGTGCGGAACGAACATTCCATATGCTATGTTGAGGCCTTTTATAAGAAACATGTATGCTCCCGCGGGCAAAAAGAAATGAAACTCCTTCCCGCAAAAAAGACCCATCGCCCCCAATTACTGTATGTTTCCGTTATTTCGTTGAGAAGCAATCACTGCATGGAGCCATTTAGAATACGGGAATACGTATTTCGATTGCTCTTCTGTACTTTCCTTGTCGGCCGTTCACTAATTCATTTGAAGACGCGACGAAAATAAAGTGACAAACTCATCAGGTTGAAAGTTTGCATTCAACAGAAGAAATGACAATATCCCAATCACAATCTTGTGGACGAGAGAGCAGATCTCACGAGCTATGCGACGGAAATTGCGATTCGTTGCATGAACTCATTGTACAGGGAATACCGCCTAAGCAATGAGAATAATATACACAAAGTAAACTGTCTTTACGAATGTTGTATATGGCAGATACTCAAGTAAGTCATTTCGTATTTTAAAGTTCGGTTAGTCTGAATTCATCATTTTCGAATGGCAAAATTTAGTGCATTGTAATTGGGATATTAGATGTGCTAAATTGGCAGATTAGGCATGAGTTGCCGACATGTTGACGGAACAAAGTTGCATGAATTTACCGATCGGCCAATCAGAACAGTCGCTGTGAATATGCGACTACACCGCTCACTACCGACGGTAATTTAATATTGTCTAAAATACTGGGCGTCCTGTTTTGGGCAATCCACATTGTATTCATTATTTTATTCAGATGATATATCTCTCATAGTACATCAATAAGTTACCACACTATAAATATTCATAGGCACACCACCTTCAGGCATAATATGCACAATTCCGATGCCAAATATTATTTTCCTGCAAATACAAACGACCAGAACGCGTTCGGGGTATTTTTACACACTCCCTAGCATAACATTTTAAAGTGAATTTGGAACAGTGCTGTTTTTCGCACAGCTGTTAACAATGTAGGTCGGGGAACAGAGGGTGCATGTTGTTATTCCGTCCGTTCAACGTGTGTTCCGAACAACCATGTACTAAATACTTCTGTTCCAGCCCACAACACAAGGCGTTTTCCGGAAGTGACTATATGTAATTGTGATTGGCGCGGTCCTGGCATCCAAGTCCTGCTTCAGTGCAGGGAACTCAGAAATTACTGAGTTGGACGTGGACACTGATCAACCGTCCGAATGAGACATAGAATGACAGTCCTAGTAATAAGTCATAATTGGGTACAACCCTACATCGATATTTCATGAGCATCAGTCGAAAAAAGGAAGGCGAGTTATCGACGGTCTTCATCCACAAAAAACTGTTGTTCCACGATGAGTCTCTAGTGACTGCCTCAACCCGTAGATAAGTAACAATCAAATTCAGAATTGAACTGAATCTGTAGAATAAATACCAGAGACTGGAAGTGCAGTAAACCGTATTTGTTATACGGTATTTCTCCTGTTAGGATCTGCATGAACGTATAATTGAATCAAATGATTTGCATTTGCAACATAATTATACTTCCAGTCGTTTATAACAAATATAAATTATGACGTGTGTTACAATCCCACAATACATACAATATACCTCACCATCCTTGAATATTCGAAATGAATATATACTAATAAATGTGATTCATATGAATGAATAGCACCCATACACATTTTGGAGAGGCAATCGACATTTTAAGGTATGTATGTTGAGTAACTTTGAAGGGAAGTTGCGACGGGACGTGGGTAGTCATTTGGGTGGGGGAGGGCTGAATTTGCGCTGTTTTTTTACTACTATTCATGTCCACAGACCATATCTTAATATGGCTTTTCTATTTTATGAGAGCCTAACCCTGGGCACATCACAGGTGTTAGAAACGACCTATCCCCCACCTGTTGTTAGAGGACAAAAAATGGAGGACGGTTTTGGGCCTACTTTCCTATGTTTTCGACACTATACAACACTTTTTGTTGACATCTCATCAAATTG
>JAUOBX010362018.1:0-17069 GCA_032360705.1 Eupentacta quinquesemita
CCCCCCTCCTCCCTTCTTAACCGCTGACACCGTCCCTGCTTTCCCCCGTTCTCCACTCGCCCGGCCTCCTCATTTTTCTCTTAATCTTAACCTCCGATGTTCGACATTTACTGGTTCCCAAACAGTCTCGACTCACAGTAGAGCTATACAACGCATTTATACCTGCGGTTTATCTCTTGGATAGACTTGAATAACATTGACTGAATAAGTCAGTTCACAGTTGACCTTCGACATAGATCATTAGCATACCACGTGTTATGCAACCGTGAACAGACCTATTATATTGCACGACGTGACTTTGACAAAGTGTCAGTTATATTAATAATAAGTCCTAATAGTTAGATTGCCCTCCAAACGACAATGACATCTGGTCGCGAAGGTATGACGGACTATTGGTTTTCAGGAATTTGTCCTCGCAAAATAACTTACAATTTGATATTGTTCCAAATATTATATACAGGTAGACACTGGGGCCAACTATCGGATCGTATCGTGGTTCCTTTTGGTAGTACCGTAAATTGTTGGTTTTCAGGAATTTGATTTGAATAAGATATTGTTCCGAATATTATAAAAAGGTAAAATAAACTATTGGACCGTATCGTGGCTCTTTTTAGTGGTACTGTAAACCACCTCCGTCAGTTGACCGTATCTGTAGTACAGGGACAGCATCAACAATTCCTATTTGAGTGTAAAAAGGGAGTGGTTGTTGGCGGCTAAAATGGCTCTTTCTATATATATTACTAGTACTGGCGGTCTTCATCACCAAAGGCGATGGTAAGTCTAGTTACAGCAGCTCAGCTGATGAGTGAAGCACCCTGTTATTATTTTCATTCATTTGATTGGTCGTTTCACCTGTCTTTATGACGATTTGTTTTTCGCTAGTCACCTGATTGAGAAAAGTGACAATGGAATGAACATGGTGACAAATGCTAGCAACCATATTCCTGATCATAGATCAGCATTGGAAAAGATTTATAGCCTGGTGCTAGATTTTTTTGTTACTATCAAGTCTCCTTTCTACTGTGGTAGGTTGATGACACCCTGGTGGTGGGAGTGATGGATGATGCGGGAGGCTAGCATTATTCTTTACACATGTCTTAGCGGTGCGTCCGATGACATTATTCTACATCGCACATATGTATGCTCCTCCCTCTCCCTCGTATCATATAGGCCTACCCGGTATTTTCATAGATATTGTTCCCCGGATCAGGACGTATATTGCTGGTTAGTCTGTTAGTATTATTCCCATATGTACGGCACCAGCATATGACTCGCCACTTGCTACCTCTTGCCGAAAGCGAGCTAGATTCTTTGTTATCTCAGATCAAGATGGATAATGTTGCTGCAGCTACATGTTTATGTAATGATGCCCAGAGCTACATGTCCTAATAATTGCGAAACTAATTTGGGTTACATTCACTAATGTTTCTATTCCTTGACGACAGTCTAAGGAATATTTGCAGTCATGACAGTGTGTATGTATGTGTCTGTGTGTGCGTGTGTGTGTGTATGTATGTGACACCTGGCTAACACGATAACTCGACCCCACTTGGATGGATCCAGATCATACTTGATATGTGTGTTCGTTTTGGGATAAGGTAAGAGGTCATCTGAGTATGAACATCTTGTTAACATCATAAGTCCAGAGCTTACTTTTTTATAACTATGACCGAACATCAGTACTGTGCAATGGAATTTGTAGTAGGGGAAGCATTTTTCGGATTCCACGTGATAGGCCCTGGGGTCCACACTCGGCCTTGGTTCATAAATCCATCGGCACCCTGAAGGAACAGCTATTAGACCATCATTATGACCAAACATCAGCACTGTGCAACAAAATTCGTAGGAGAACAAGATTTTGAGGTATTTTATATAATGGGCCCTAGGGCCCAAACTGGGCACTGGGCCAAAAAATCTTAAATACCCCCAATGGACATCTACCTAAGAATCATTTTATGTAACTTCAAAGGGAATCAATTGAAGCTTGTGGGAGGAGATTCACTTAAAGTACGATCGTGTGAAATTTAAAAAAAAAGTGGGACCATGGGCCAAAACTTCCTGAACATGCTGTTAGATCATCATTATGATTAAACATCAACACCGTGCAACGAAATTTGTAGGAGATTTTGTGGTATTTCATACAACCAAAACCGGGCCCTCAGCCCGGAATTCTTGAACACCCCAAATGGCCCTCTACATAAAAAGGGATAAAGGTTTTGCACACAAAGGTCACACGGGGTCGAATCATGGCCCGTTTTGATCGGGAGGTGACATTGACATAAAAAAATGTCCATTAAAGCAGGATTCAGCATGAAAACCGGTAAAGGTCAAATTGAGATCATAAGTCACACAGATGCGGGTCGACCAATGAATCACAATGGCGCACACCCAAACTCCGACCGTTGGTTCTCATATTACGGGCAAATGTTGACCTCTAAATGACCTTCGATGACTTTGGATGAAATGACCGTTATGTTTGAAAATAATCTCAAACACTATTCGCACCTCGTCCCAAAATATCAAAAATGTGGGACTCCAATGGGAGTTATGTTCCTTTGCATTATTTATATTTTTAGCCTCTAACTGACCTTTAGTGACCCCCCACAGGCACTACTAGAAAGTAGGGCACACCTTCTTACTAAGACTTATTCACATACCAAGTTTGGGTTCAATCCAACCTTCCCTTCCTGAGTTACAATGTCCAAGAGCAGCGTCACAGACACACATATACACACACACGCACACGCGCATACACACACACGCCAACCTGACTACCTAGGTTCCTCCGTTGTCCCAAGGAACCCAAAACCTATCCTTCTTTTCGTATTTCGATTAATTATGAACATTTTTTTCTCCCTTGGCTTTGTTGTCCCGGCAGCGCATTGAGCAGATTCCGTTCTGGATTTTGAGCTTTACAAGATTTATTATTATCATTATTATACATAGAAATGATCTACACTTGAGAGATCTAGGGTAGTGTCTTACGAGAATTTTGTTGGATTTCCCTTCATTGGGAACATTTAAATTTCCTTGATCCACACTTGAAATGAAATATCAAATATGGCTGAATTGCCCTTCATTGAGAAAGAATATATTCTCTCCACTACATGAAGATCGTTATCTTGCCACTTTGCCAGTCTGAATATTACTGGGGCTGGGCCTACAGGAATGTAACTTCATCACAGGTGTGTAAACAATAGTATAGTACTACATGCAAAATAATGAACCACACGTTACTGCCAATTTCACCATAGGCCTTTCTTAAATGAGAACTGGTGAGCTAGGCCACAACAATATGCCTATCCTGTATAAGACACACGTCGCACAATACATACACGACCACGCAATGGCCCAACAAACTGTGAAATTACAACACACTCCGAGTGGCTTACGTTTTCGTGTACAAGTACTGCAGGTCAACCCCCTATTACACTTGATTCTGACTTCTTTCTTTGATACATGTACTGCAGTAAACAAACAATTTGGTAATGATGGGTCATTGATGTTCGTGGGGCATGCATGTAGCCTAGGATCTTATTGGAGTCTGTTCCCAGGTAAAGTACACACATGAGTCCACTAATTCAACCAAGCTGGTGCAAGTGAAAATGTCACAATTTCTGTGTGGAAATGAATTATTACCTCGCTATCAGTAAATACATGAACACTTCATTCTTTCGCCTGTTGGCAAGTTACACCCACGAATTGGAACAGAGGCAATTGGAGTATTTGAACTAGGAATATGGCCTATAAGCTGACGTAATGTCCTCAATGTTTGGAGCGAGAAGTTATAAGCACTAGTTACAGCAAATTTCAGCATAGGTCTTCTCATGAAGAGAGCTAGTGTGTGGGCTATGCCACAACAATTGGCCTATCCTGTATAAGACACACGTCACACAATACATACACGACCACACAATGGCCCAACAAACTGTGATATTATAACACACTCGGATTTGCTTGTGTTTTCGCGGTAAGATAGGTACTGTTGGCCAACCCTCTAACAATGGATTTTGACTTCTTTATTTGATACACACGCACTGCAGTAAACAAACAGTTTGGTAACAATGGGTGTACGTGGGGCTGACTGGGGCACTGTAGCCTATGATCTCGTCGCAGTCCAGTTCCAAGTAGTGTACACACATTGTGTCCATTTACTAACTGGTGCAAGTGAGATATCACTTTCTGCTGGTAAACTATTAATAACCTCACTATAAATTGACAGGAACTCATTTCCTGCCTGTTGGCCAAAGTTCACCCCCAAACAGGAGCATACATACACACATGTCTATTTCCAAACTAGTGTGAGTGAATATGTGAAAATTTCTGCCAGGAAATTATTCATTACCTTGCTAAGAATTGACATCAACAATTCCATTCTTTTGCCTGTTGACCAAAGTTCATGTGCAAATGGGAACGTAGCCAATTTGAATATTTGGACTAGGCGTAGTCAGCCTAACGTAATGTCCTCAATGTTTGGAGCGAGACTGGAGGTTGATGCTATGAACTAGTGACTAAAGCCACTGGTATACACATGTGTGTATACAAACATACCATAAATAGTGTACTTTAAAATCTATATTGTTCAAAATACACCCACAGTTCTAAAAAGTACACCCACAGTGCATCAAAGTACTGCATTGTCCCTGACCCTCAACTATTGTCACAATCAGCCAAAGTCTAACTTAGTCCTCGCAAAAACCCTCACACAAGCAAATACATTACAGCCCGGACACTATAATTACCCTGAGACTCGAGGAGAAAAAACGCAACGATGCGTAGTGATCCCTCACCTCGTTACCAAGAAAAAATCGTCGCAGTTGCGATCACTTCGGACCAGACGAAGAATCAACCGGGATCATGTACTCCATGGCCAACTCACGGACCAAGTATGAAGATTCTGCAGCTTTTTGTTCACTAGTCATCGTGTTGACAAAGTTTTTAGACTCGGACCTCTTTTCAACCCAGATGACCTTGCAACTGACCCAACAGACAACAGGTATCATGCAATGTGGCCAACCTACAAAGTACAAACCAAGTAGGTAGTCTATGCAGTACGCACCTTTCTGCTCACTAGTTACCATGTATACAAAAGTATTAGAGTGACTTCTGTTGACCTCAGTTGACCTTGGACCAGATCCCAAACCGATAGAGATCATGTACTCCATATGGCCAACCTGCATACCAAGTATGAAGTTCCTACACCTTTTCGTGACACAAGAACAATAGGGATCATGTACTCCATATGGCCAACCTACTTAACCTAAGTATGAAGTCTCAGCACCGTTTTGTTCACTAGTTATCATGTTTAAATGTTCTTCAGACTTTGACCTCTGTTGACCCTAAACGACCTTGGACCTAACTCCAAAACGACAGAAATCATGTACTCCATATGGCCAACCTACATACAAAGTTTCAAGTCTCTGCATCTTTTTTATCAATAGTTATCGTATTCACAAGAAGCGTAACCCACACACATACAAGCACACACATGGCATACGCACAAACGCCGCATTAACGGGTACCGGTCACGTACTTGTTAGTGTGGAGGCCGATCGGCAACCCCGAAGGAGACCGCGACCTGGCAGCAGGACGGGCGCCCAGCCGGAGTTGGCCACCCGGTGAGCAGCGGAGCGTGATGTGTCAGCCCTTTATGCTCCCCTTTATGCCGCCCATCCAGCTCCACAGTCACCTCGAAACTTGGAAGTAGGCTTCCGGGAGCATCGCTTATAAAGGGCTGGCAATCCCTGCTGAGTGCCTGTTCTGCTGCCACGCCGCGGTCACCTTCGGGGTTGCTGATCGGCCTCCGCACTAACAAGTACGTGACCGGTACCCGTTAATGCGGCAGTTGTCAGTATGCCATGTGTGTGTGTGTTTGTGTGTGTGTGTGTATGTGACACTGTGTTGTGAACACGATAACTAGAGAACGAAAGCATCAGACATGTTCATATTTGGCTTGTTGTCTGCAATCATGAAGAGCGAGAACCCTATTATTTTTAGCGCGGGTACGAGGTCATTCAAGGTCAGGTGAGTTGAACAACCGAGGAGCGTGTGAACACGATATCTAGAGAATGGAAGCATCAAATACGTTCATATTATTTAAGCTGGTTGCAATTATGGTGGGGTTGTTTTCGTTTCCAGGTGAAGGTCGTTCGAGGTCACAGTAGTACGATTCATATATCTTGACAACGGAACATTCTATAGGGACGACATTATGGAAAGTTATGTTCGTTTGTTTAAACTGCATTTGCTGACCGACTTCGACCTCAGTTGACCATTTGACCTCATCCGACATATTGACCGTGTGACCTTCAGGGTTATTCTTTGTGATGGCCATATTCCTTTCGTTCAGGCAATCCATATAGTCAATCATACCACCCTTCTCAAATGCTCCTGTCACAAGTTATCGATCTGCATGTGACAGGTCAACACTGAATTAGTATTTATGTGTAGAAGATCATAATAGACAAATCATAACTTTCGGATTCAATGGTGCACAGGTATGTAAGCTGTACATATAGTACATAATCCAGAATAATTTTAGGTCAGGTCGAATGTCACATCAGGTCATCAGGGGTCAAATCCAAAGTTCATATTGAACGCGAAGGTGCACAACCGTCATTCTTGGTATGTACGTTGTACATATATGTAACATAATTTTTATCAATTCTAGATCTGTCGTAGATCACATCGGGTCGACGGAGGTCAAAGTTTGACACTTTTGTAAACAGAATAACTATCGAATGCAAATGTGTATATCCAGGCTCCGTGCTTGGTATGTTTCTTTGCCCACTCCCCCAATGTTGTTTACCTCTTATCGGATATCTTATGTACGAACGCGACAATCTAACATATGACTTCAATTAACTCAATTCCCTTGATAGTCTTGGTTGGGATAAATCAGGGTAATAAATATGCACCAGAAATATTTTCACCACAATGATGACTAAAACATCCTATTCGGAATAATTTGAACTGAAAATCATAAATTTAATTCTAAAATATACATACATATTTTCATTTGAGAGGGGAGGCAAGGCAGGGCAAACAAGTCACATCACCAGCCTACGTGACCATAACAGCCTAATTGACATGTCCCAATAGCCAGTATCCCAAGTCTTATAATGGTTTCATGCATTACCTATCCCGAAGATGACATATGATTGATTCTTGCTGTCAACCACCATTGAACAAAAACGCTGTAGCACACATTATACACATGTTACAACTGAACCACAGAACTGAGCTAAAATGATCTTGTTGTACCAAAACTTAAGGGGGCAGGTGGGCTACAATCCTCGAAAAACTTAGGACACTACAGTCCCGTGGCACGACTGTAGGAAACATCGCAGCACTGAAAGTCTCACAGTCTCTTCAATGGTGCGGGCGCGTTGTCAAATACCAACATTGAATGGGGAGCAGGTATCCCATGTATTTTCGGCGAGGATTGTAGATGACAGGCCTCATTATTGGCATATTTCGGAGGACTTCACACGGATCGTCATACGATAGAAGATTGGACACCAATCACACCTGTCCAAATCCGACGTTCGTACCATTTTCCGTTACGAAGTTACAGTCGTCTGAAGTTTATGCCATGGTTATTGCGTGATAGAGCATCCCAGCATGCACTATTAGTTGATGTATTCGTGGTACAACTCTACAAATATACTTTGCTTCCTCTTGACATTTACTACTGGTTTTACTTGAGTGCCCCAGTAGTCAGCGAGGGGTACTCACGTGTGGTTAGATGTTGGGGGCCAGTAGTTACTTCCGCGGGAAATACAGAGAAAATCTTTCGTGGGATGTCGAGGTACGTACCATGGATGGAAACAATAACGAAAATGAAAAATTGGTATACAACAGCGACGTCACAGTTATTGCGCAATCAGTAAACTGGATCAAACTTTGGCAGTCAATAACTCTGCAACGGAACATCGCTTCAAGGTGGGGTTTTACCAAGAAGTCATATATTTTAATTCCTATAATATAAGCCTTGATTATGATGATCCCTTCAAACACATCCTCCCTCTGAAGGAATCGACAGTGGGTCAGGATTGAGTGAGCATGACTGTGACAAAGGAGGCCTAGGCGCTGAATGGTGCATTATACGACTTCCCCTCTTAACAGCTCAATTATCGGAACATTCAATGACTTACCTGTGTTCTTTCATTTCTTGTTCTTTAGCTGAGTTCCCCCCACCAGACCAGGGTTTCCATCTAATCAGCAACACACCCGAGCGGGGGACGAATAGCGATGCTTTCTACCTTTACGCACTGGATACATCCCCTCTGGGGGGAGAGGACCGTGTCGAGTTCGAGAAGGACGGAGGTCTGCCGTCCGACATTGTACAGACTGGGGACATCATGGCAGGGACTGACCGTTATGGGTGCTACCTCAAGGTACATGCACCGAACCAGATGAAATCTGTTCGGTATGGACGCTACAAGGCCAATCTGATCGCTCCAGGCATCGACCCGTTAACAACTTACTCCTTCATCAAGCCACGTACCGGTAGGTATAACGCCACTTAGAAGCGAAATATTATAAATGGGCGATCATCGGCTAACCACCCAGTGACATTTGCTATATAAACAGTAATTATCACGGATGGAGTCGAGTCCAGCCATTCCGAGTCTGGGACCGAGTCCTTAGTATCTCAGTCCGAGACTGAGCCCTCAGCATCTGAGTCCGAGGCAAGACGAACCCACACGAACCCACATATACACACTGAGCGCTCCAACTAGGCAGTCTTCATTGCCTACATCGGTATTAAGGGCACTATGACCTGTCACCGCCAAGAATCCCCAAACAATTACGTCATAACGCTACGACACTGGAATAACTGTACTATTGCATAATCGTGTAAGAAAATGACCTCTACATACCTCCAATAGAGCGATCAACAATATTCAGATTCTTTCGGAATCATGTAAGAACGTTTGAAACGTAAGAATAATCGATATGCCATTTCCTCGGTTCAAATGTGGCTTCAGTGAGAGACACTAAGCTTCAGTATTTCCAATTCCGTTTCTTGCACGAAATATTATGCACTAATATACATCGAAAAATGATTGGGTTGTAATGGAATATATTGTTCATTTTGTTAGGTCAATGAAGAAACAATTGAGCATTTGTTTTGTGACTGCTAGTCCCATCTGTCAGGTAATTGATGTTGGAAATAAGAAACTAAGATTTTTGCTTAGTAGAGAAGATAATCACTCTAGCTATACACGTTTGCGCAGTCTGTGATATGCGATTATCTGATTTGTTTTTATGGTTTACTCGCTGGATACGGGTACCGATCTCATACAAGCCGGCAAGGGTACAAACCTGGATACAGCACTTTTGTCAGCTGTGAACTCTCGCCAGGTCACGGACCAAGGCAATGCCTTTGAAGCGTGACCCCAATGCGAAGAAGATGGTCATCACACACAGACGGCACATCCAAATCACCCTACTCTCATTGTGAGCATTGGGGATGAAGGACCTTGTTCGAGGGTGCCACGCAGACTTGCACCAGCATACCTGAAGCATATTGTTAACTTAACCTCTCTTCTCGATAGTGTGTCGGATGATATCAAGGGAGGGGGTGTAGATAATCCCAACCCGATCCTGAGATTGCCATTCTACGTCTCCATCTGACAGAGGGCCAGTGAACCCCAGTTTTTGATTAATGTCTCAGATCGTGAAGAAACCTAATTTTTTGAAATCCAACAGGGGGACCTGTGTACAGCCAAGCAATGAGCCGGATTCCAACCCACCCAATGCCCCTCCTTTTTCATTCCACACACAGCAGAGCCTGGACACCCTAACCTCGCCAATCTCAACTGCACGTACACCCACCTGTGAAAAAAATGTCCGAGGTGGGCGCAGGAATTCAACCTAATAAATTAGAACCGACCTCCTTTTATCCAAGAGTTACCACTAACCCTGCTGGGGCTATCATTGGCTCCCCCTCCCCTATGTCACTGGTCAAAACTGAATCTGTTGCTGGTTCCGCCGAGGACCCTGTGGTGGCCCTGTCCAGACCCTTGCTTCACCAGTGTCACCCTTCCTCTTTCACCTTCCTTCTTTTCTCTTGTGCATGGGGGCAGCCTGAAGGCAGGATTCCATATGCGGATGCGGTATAAATTCTGAATTAACTGTTTTGGGAAGGAGGTTTTGCAACGGAAGAAGAATGTAGGAAGATGCGCAAACACACTAAAAATGTAACAGGTCATGAATACGGCAATTAAAGTGCTCTATGAAAAAGATATTTGACATAACTCATTTGCGGTATGCTACATTGATGCCGCATTGGTACGCGCATGGATTTTGCTCACACAACACTCGTTCCATTGTATCCTAATGAACTTGCACTGATTTAACATCCGTCTTCATCTCTGTTACCCTAATACAGCTTATTCAGGCATTTTCCAGGTTTGTGTGTGCGTAAAAGCGAGGTTGATGTGTTTTCGTCGCATCCCGCCTCTGCACATGTGGAATCCAGCCTTCACATTTCAGGGCAATTATGGATTCCACCTACCCCATGTCACTCTGTTCAAAATAGAATGAACCAGTTCACGGTTATCGATGCGCATGCTCACAGCCGCCGAACCTAATAAAACGTTCAAGAACAGACAAAATTTCACACATTGACTTAACGATCCGGAGAATATTTAAACTGCCATAACTCGATGGATATTATGTAATTCAACCCACTCTTCGACTATGTTATTGTCCTCAAGTGTGGAGAACATTTTAGTGGAGTTTTATGGTGAAAGAAATCATAGTTTCCGTCAGGGGAATTCAGAAATATTGCCCTACCTCCAAACGAACAATATTTCCATTGCTTTGTACACTCTTCGAGCATACTGTGTGGAATGCAACCGTGAACATGCTTATACTTGTTGTGATTTGTTGACAAACCTCGCACATCTGTAGTTGAAACATTCTCCTCTCCTTCTCCATTTCTTCTGCAATCTGTTTGGAGAACCGAGCAAGAGAAATGTAAGCAAATTCCTGTGAGAGGAAGAAGGGGTCAATATTCCCACAAGAATAGATCACAACAGTGGAGCAGTGTCTGTGAGAATGAGTGGGTACAGCACACAAATGGACAGTGATGGAGTCGAGTCCCTCCAATCCGAGACCGAGTCCCTAGCTTGCGAGACCGAGTCTGAGACCTCAGCTCTGAGTCCGAGTCAAGACCGAGTCCCAGTCCCGAGACGAGTCACTGAGTCCCTATACGAGCTCGGCATTTCAGCCAAAATGTAGATTATCAGGTTTTGCTGACATGTGTGTGTGGTCCAACATGGCCTAAGCTACTTAAAAACACGAATCGGCTCTATCAATAAGTTGGATGCATCATTTCTGTTATCTCAGTACTGTTAGCATGTTCGATACAATGCTTTTTCATTGTTATGGGTGACCGGTCTCGAGTCCTCCATCACTGATTCGGAGTAGCGGCATTTTGCATCTAACAGAGATGTATTATAATTATTCTATATAATATGTCGGTATATGCCAAGAGCACCTTGTTTTATGTGCGATTGTTAATGAAGAAATACATCAAGTGAATAAATCAATATATGGTTATATAAATACAATTACGGAATTAACATACATCGTTTCGTCATTCTCAATGAAAAAGGGTTCTTGGGGGTTCTCAATGAAGAAGGGTCATTATTATCGGGTACCAATGCTACATATATGATATATATATATAATCTGTCCAGGTATTCAAGGTCATTTGGTGGGTCATTTTGTGAAAATATACCGAATGCATCTTCTCCTAGGATTTGATAAAGATTGGCCTTCTCGTTTATGTTTATATGTTGAGTCCTCGGTTGGCCCCACCCAATTCTACGAAACTATCAGCCTGTCACATTCTTACTATGCCGAGTTTCATGCCGATGTTGTTACTGGAGATCATGTCTTGATCATTGAGTCAATCCCCCCGTAATTGTTTCAGGTCATCCATGTACGGGTCTACGGGAGGTATACAGGGATTTGAGCAAGATATTGCCACTAACCATGTGACCCAATACTGTATAGAGACCTCTACTAAACACACACTATTACGACAAGACGCGCGTCCAGCCGTTACCATGTTCAAAATGTTCTTAGAGCTGGACCTCTGCATAATTATGGAAACGTTGTCTCATTTGCCTGAATGTCGATGCATGACATTGCTTAAGTACAGGGCTGCTGACGTTTTCTGTGTGGTTTTCGATGATTTTCATGAGTTTGATCCATTATTCGTACTTGGGGCGCCCGGATTCAATATCTGTATACATATCAGTACTCACCTCCGTTGGAAAAATAGACTTAATCCTTGATTCCACGTCGGACTAGGGGATTTAGGAAGAAGCAATATTGGTATTTTCTCAATAGGATTTTCTCAAAATGTGTCGATTTTCATCGAAAATGAAAGTTCATAGCGCCCTCTCTTCTTCAAACGTTAATCAGTTTCAATGGGGCAAACGGTATCACTGTATCAGATGCGCAATTTTGTAAGTTTCTAGTGATAACCTATACATTTCATTGGGATAGATTGAACCGTTCTATCGGACTTTGCGTTTGTGTGACAAATTCCCCGGGATTTGTGCCCATTGAAATATCGTTATCCGGGTATGACCTTAAACGAACGTGGAGTATCGCGCGGCGTGTAGCATAGGCTGAAATGCGACAAAACAGGGGAAACATTTTCATATGTGACCTAATGGGACCCTTGACCAGACCTCGAATAATCTGGATTATCTACTATATATGGTCATCACATACTAAGCTTGAGGACTATAGTCCTACACCATTGCCGTTCAGTAGTTATTCTGGTTTCGAAGTTTTCAGACTATGTTCGCTGTGTGGCTAAACTATGCACTAACCCTGAGACCATCATACCAACACGCGTTCAATGATATTGGTGCTTTTCACCAGTTTTACAGATTTCGTTCTCTAGATGTCGTGCTCACAGGCTCATCGGTTCTTCCCTTTCCTGACCTTGCCAGATATTGACATTGATTGATTGATGCTCGCGTTCACTAGATATCGTGTTCACAAGAAGGTGACTCCATCATCTCCATGGATGATTCATGAGTGCGTAGCTTTTTTTTGCCTCCAGTCAGGAATCAGAAAGAAAGTAAGCGTCGCAGTTTGTCCAGCAGCACCGGAAGCGATTATGACAGATTTGGCGCGGTGGCGCGAAATACAAGATGGATCACACATGTTAGTAAGTAAGTGACAAAGACTCATAATGAAAGATATGCACTTCGATAGTTTACAACTCGTAGTCAGCTTGCGCTATGGACCTGAGGAAGACTACCTGAAGTAGACTGCTAGGAAGCCACGACTTGGAACAAATGTCGAATTCGAACGAAAACAGGGCGGTTCACTCGATTATGGGTCACCCGACTCACCTCCGGGTACATTTCTATGATTCTATCTGGGGACCTATCATGAATCTTTTCGAAACAGCACCTGGAACAGGATACAACATCTGAGCTTACGCCATGCAGAAAGCTCGCTCGGTCTCTCAGATGATCCCACAATTCTCAGATAGTGCAAGGTTTATTCAGCTCCAGATGTATTAGTGTTACAGTTTAGCCTGCGTGTGTAAGGCGTTCCCGGGCGTGGATTCATTTGCATTTAACTGGAGAGCCTCCTGCAGTCCTCCTGTAGTGCCATCCGGGAGTGCCATAGGCCTACTAGTACTACCAATCGTATATTTTCCTACTGTAATTTACCTCTACATACTCATCTTCGGAGTACTATCTTTGTCGTTTAGTTGTCTACATAATATGTTGATGCACCCAATCTGTACTACTCATCAGCTGTCCGAGGCCTTAGCTCGTTGGGTGATGCAGTGTCAAACCATAGTTTTCCAACCAAACTCAGGGATACCTCTAACCTCTTACCAGATATTGAACTCGAGTGAGTGCTGCTGTGTCGGTTTTGGTTTGTTCAATATACCGCCATGGTTGTGTACAAAAATAACAATTCGAATACCTAGGCTAGGGGCCCAAGTCCTAACGTTAGGCCTAGGCCTAGGCTAGGTCCTAGCGCCCTAGCCTAGGCTAGGGCCTAGGCCTAGTCCTTGAACAGGATTTTGTATGTTACCGTTCCCTTCACATTACACAATGTGTAACATTGCGTATCGAGTGTTCAGTTTGTGAAATAGGCCCAGCCTACACTGTACAGCACAGCTACAAGTCTCTTGATCTTGATTCCATACGAAACTGTGCTGTTAATGTGTGGTCCTAGCCTAGACCCTACTTTGTCCAGGGACCAGGTTAGATGTCATTGTCCAAGAGTTGCTGGAATGAGAGCACACTTGGAACAGATTCAAGCCCAGCTGGAAGGTCGTTCCACTGGGGGATGGTTTGTGGAAAGTCAAGACTGAGTTAGGCTTATGTTTACGATACCCTTCACATTTATACTTTGTGATGGTAGGCCTATGCAGTAACAACTAATATTGCGGAACAAGAAGTTCAGTTCAACAACTGGGCCTAGCAGTGTCAAGGTCACCCCAATAGCATTTTCCCCCCCACTACCATACCATCCCAACGTATATTTGACCCCAATGAACATTTAACATTTCACCCCTCTACTATTCCACCCACTAACCCTGACTATTATTATAAACTAGGCTACCATCTCATCCCATCATATTCTCGCGTGGTGTATGTGCAGCGATCAATATTGAAAAAAGTGTCTGGGTAATTGGCAAAACAGAAAGACTGTCGGATGGGGTGTTATGGTCGTCGTATGGTTCGAAAATGAAAGTTGATCCCGAATCGACCGCCAGCTTCCGAAACACGTGAATATGTGATGAAATCAGTTGTATAAAAAAAAATTGAAAAGAGAGTTGGTCCCAAGTCCTGAAACTCATCATCCTGCAAAGAAATCAGTTACGCCAAAATTAAAAATGGCTGCCATCAGAGCCATGCAGCGACGCCCGCTTCGAAATCATCCGAGAGCTTTTAGAGGTTGGATATGTGTTCCAAGTTTTGTGTCAATTGCTGAATTGCACGTGTACGAAGTTATCAGCGAACGTGACAAACAAACTGATGGACGAACAGACAGGCAGAGAGACATGATGACTGCTTGAGCTGCTCAGCCGCAGCTGAAAATCCTAAAGGTGACTAGCACTGCGCAAACGTTCACAAACAAACTGACTTCTTTGCGGATACTCGTCAAAGTCTGTTCAGCATCCTAACAAGGTGTGCGGTGTGGTGTCTCATGATAACAGGCACCTATGTGCGACTAAGAACCCCATTCCACCAGCCCTTTTCTGAACTCCTCAACTGTTGTGGCTTCAATGATGTCTCAGTTTAATGTAATAATGTGAATTCCTTTGAGAGAAGTTTTGGTTGAAGATCTCAGTATTGGCTGGGATCCTATAAACAAAATGATGTCCTTGCTCTTGACATGTTTCACATTGTCCTTGATGAATATCCTGAATCTGTCGTCACTATCCAATTATTGATGGTTTCGTAAATCGTTATCAAACAAGTTTGCTTGCGCCAGTCTTCTATCAAAGTCGGAAGATTAGGATCTGCCCTCAATGCTGAAACACTAGCATCCCGCTGATAGTTTCCACAGATAAATTTGCCTGCTCAGATTTATAACTGACTGCGAATCTTAATGTTTTGTGTAGCCACTCAATACAGATTCTACATGAATATCACAGCACATCGGAATAAAGGTTGTCAATTGTTATTCAAACTGAAATTATGTAGATCGTAGACTTGCATGGATATTATTGGATTTTACCAATCACTTATGACAAATTATCCCAATTTACATTCAATTCCATACTTCTTGGCCCTTCACTGTCAAATCATAACTGATCAATTTTCACCCAAGTACTTTTCTAGGCACATCCTTGAGCTAGACTTTTTCTTTGTCTGTTTTTTCTTCATAGGTGAGGTTCGAGGAACTTAGTCATAACGGGTTTCCCTCGCCATGATTTGAATAACATCCGATCAATGCAGCAATGGATCCCTCAGGCCAGGTGATGAGTGGCCCAGCCTTGGTTCCACCTGACAGTTTACAGCTCACCCCGTTGACCAATGGACACTGCCACCCTCTGGTTCCACGTGGTCAGATCCCGGCAATGGCTGCTCCCCACGGGGGACCCACCAGCAAGGGCCATTCAACCCAGGCAGTCCGGCAGAATCAGGTCCCATTCGCTACTCCAGACAAGAGATCTCCTGGTCCATACCACCACACACCAGTGCCAAATCAGGTAGTCAATGGATTACATCAGGGGATGTCCCCTATGGGACAAGCGGTACAGCAAGCTATGATGTCACCACCACAGGGAAATTCCCTGTTGGGAGCTCTTGATACTACTAACACTTCCCCTGCTGGGGCCATGGCAGCACTGTTACAGGGGGTAGTTCCCAGGGTGATGATGTCACCACCAGCTCCAGTGGGGAATCCCCCTGGGATGATGAGGACACCACCGGGAATGATGACATCACCGGGTCGTGGGGTTTCCCCTCTCGCTGCCAACATCCGGGAGGAGATGAAAAGGATATCTGAAGAAGGGCTGGAAGAAAATATCAGGTAAATACTAAAATAGACTAGAGGCATTGTATAATTTGCTGTGCAAGCACTAGATATTATTGATTTGATCCTATTCGAGGGGTTTCTATGATCTGGGTTTTGGAAAGCCACCTGAGGCTCATCGAGGAACCCTGGCCATGTTGATCAAGGATGAGCACCAATAACTTGCCTCCTCTTCTCTACTAGTGCTTCAATAACATCAAGGCAGAGGGGAGATGTAACCAATCCCAACCTGCTCACAGGACTGCTATTGTACGCCCCCGTCGGATGGACCACCTAAATCCTGGAGGAGCAGATTTCGTTGACTTGAAGTCCAACCACAGTATTGAGCCCCGGTCACACTGCAACGATATCGTATAGTGCAACGGATGCCAGTCTCTTTTCATTATGGGACCAATGTGTGTAACCAATTCGATGTGAAATCGCCCATTCCCAACTCGAGATATCACCCAGCTTCTATTTATCGGAGAGCTATCCGATTTATCGTCCGATTTTTATCGTTTTTCGATATGACGTCACAT
>JAUOBX010362019.1:0-10834 GCA_032360705.1 Eupentacta quinquesemita
GAACGGACGAACGGACGAACGGACGAACGGAGAGACATGATGACTGCTTGAGCTGCTCATCCGCAGCTAAAAATTTAAACAGAATAACTGAATCAGAAAATAATTATGTCAAGTATCTTGGCAAGTCACTGGAGGTATGAATGACGTGACATTGGATGTGAAATCCAACCCGACATACATATATGGGCTATGACCATAACAAGATGAAATTCATTGGAAGATCAACTGCAATATCACATCCCTAATTTTCTATTCCTTGCCGAAGGCAAAAGGAATTTATGCAATTACGCATGTGCGCGTGTGTGTGTGTATGTGTCCGTGTTCGCCCTAGCTTATCAGCATGATATCTGGAGAACGCAAGCAGGTATGATAGTCAAATTAGGTAGGTGGGTTGCACATATGGTGAGGAGGAACCCTATTGTTTTTGAGTGCAAGCTCAAGGTCATTCAAGGTCATGAGAGGACAAAGTTGAAAAAGCTTGTCAGCACTATATCTAATAAGCGCAAGTATCTATGATGTTCAAATTTGGTATATGGGCTGCACATATGGTGAGGAGGAAGCCTATCATTTTAAGGTAAAGGTAATCTCGTTGGGCAAAATTTGCCGAATGCTCCTTCTCCCAGAGTTTGAATCAGATAATCATGGAAGTTGGTCAATCTGTCTCGCATACGCAATTCCCACTAATCTCATTATATTCAGAGAAGGACGGTGTGGTGGTCAACCCGGACTCACTAAAATATATTAGCCAGGGGGTTCATTAGCATATTGAGGGCGGTGTAGGGGTCGAATATAGGTAAGTATTATAGCTCACAGATCCACAAACCAGCCTTGTTTTGTAGATCATTATTGGGTACCAGTGATGCACACAAGTGTTTAGAGATTTGAGGTCATCTAGGGATTTTTCGTTGGAACAGTCATTCCCAAGACCATATGATGGAAATGCTTCTCTTCCACATGTTGAATTCGATGATCATGAAAGGTGGTCAGTATTATCACTGACTGATATTCAGGCATTTGAGGTCAACATGCATCTTGGGTAAAATTCAGACATTCCATGTGAATAAGAACACTGTCTTTTTGTTGTAAGGAACGACTTCTTTATTGTCCTTGCCCTCAACAATGAATACGGTCTGGAAGGAAGCAACTAATCAGTACAATATCAAGCCTTCGGAACCAACTGTAAAAAAGTAGTGCTGGCAGGTTGAGGGTGATGAATGTCCTTCTATGGTATCGCCGGGGGTAGGGTTGTGGCGCAACGATGGCTGCACAGGCAGTGGATCTGGTGCAGCTGCTGGTGCAGAGTCTTCCATTGGTCATTCCGTGGTGCTCCTTGGTTCATGTGGCTCAAACGTATGGGTTGATACGGTTTCTTCCGGGACGCTCTGATGTCATAACTCATCGTCATTTTAGGTAGGCGGGCTCGTACGGGAGTGTACTCTCGCAGAAACTTCCTGTTACGCAAGGTGACCCTACCTGAGCCGTCGACTCTCACCACATACCAATCCTTGAGGAATTGGCGTGTTGCTGCTGCTGTGAATTCTGGCCCTCCGTCAAAAGCTAGCTCATCGGGGATACCGGAGGTGACGAAGGTTCTCCTCAAGCAGGTGATTAGTCCTTCTGCGCCGGAAGAAGACTTCCTAACTATGGACCAGTTAGAGTAACGGTCAAACACCACCAAATAGTTTCATCCTTTGTAGTCGAAGGAGTCCGCACAAACGTACTTGAATGGGTAGTCTGGGGGCGTTAGGGGGGTGGGCGGTGCACTCGGGGTAGAAGGTGCGAACTGATTACAGTGGTTGCATCTGGCGCGAGTGGTTGCGACTGCTGGAGTTATACCTGGCCAGAAGACAGAGATCTCAGCCCTAGCATTCATTGAGGTGATCCCTTGGTGGCCAGCATGGGGGTTTGTCAACACCTCCTTCTGGAGAGATGGGGACTACACGATTCTTGTAGAGGGCCACGGCGTCAACTGTATGTAGGCTGTCTCGGAACTGGAAGTACTTTTGGAGATGCCTGGGGGGCTCGTGACTGAATTCTGGTATCCCTGATTCGATGAGTTCAACCAGGCTCTGCATGACTTTGAGGTCGAGTGAGTCCAGTGATGGGACTGCTGATGCGTGCACGCCTCCCAATGGTATCATGATGTGTCGCCTGGATGCGTAAGCCGGCCATGATGGGTTGAGGTGTGTCAGCATATGGGGTGCGGAACCAACTGCTGATATGTCGTCCGTAAGTATCAGTTTCTCTGGCTCACCAGTAGGATGGCGTGATATGCAATCTGTCGCGCGATGTCTTACGCCTGGAACATGAACCATTCGGAATCTATACCGCAGTGTTTTCTCCTTCAGATTCCGTAGGCGATTGTTCGAGATATCTTCTAGAGACCAATCACCAAAGATCTTCAAGAGTGGCTTGTGGTCCACGGCGATGATGAGATTGTCACACCCAAGGACGAAATATCTGGTTTAGTCAGTGCATCAACGACTGCAAGATTGGTACGTAGCGGGATTCTGCATGATGTGTGAATCTGCTGCCAACGAGGGCGATCTCCCAACCAGTGCTACAACAGAAGGGCTCCAGTTTGGTGCAGTTGCAGTGTTTCTGCAGCAGCCAGAAGCCGATACCAGCCTTGAACCAATCCGTTGCCAAGCATGTTGGCTCATTGGGGTCGAAGATTTGAAATCCAGGATGGAATGAAGGTACTTCCTGCAAGGTCGAACGCTGTTAGGTGTTATCTCGAACCCAGCAAACTCGACAATGTCCTCACCGAGAATGAACTTGTCAGGATTCAAGGTGATTCCATTCCGCCCACAGATGTCGAGCCACTGGATAGCCTGGAAGAAACTGCCTGCCAGCGTGTCGGACCAAAGCAGGACGTCATCTACACATTCGGTTTCGTTGGGGTTGTCTGAGACAATCTCGTCGTACCGCCTGGTGTTGGTGGTACCCTTGTGGTGCAGTTTTGTAGCGAAACCTACGTACACCCCAGGGCGTGATGGACGTGGTCAAGTGTCTGTCCTCCTTGAAGATAGGTACACTGTGATAACCATTCCAGGCATCGAAGACCGTTTTTTTTCTTTCCGTTGGGGACTGATCTGGCCTGGTGGAATGGTGACGGTGTGTGGTGAGTTTCCTGCGGAGCCTAATCGTTGAGAGCCCGGAAGTCTACCGTGCGTCGTGGTTCCCCAGTCTTCTTCGCACAGACAACTATCCCATGACACCAGGTGACGGGTTCACCGATAGGGACCGGTTCAAGCACTCCTAGCTGCACTTCTTGATCCAGTCCAGCTTTAACTGCCTCTCGTCAGTGGAGTGGGACAGACACCGGTGTGTGATGCGCCACTGGTTCTGCCTCGGGATCGACCATCCGTTCTATGGGCGGGTTATCCATTAGGGGTAAGGGTTGATGTTCACATTCAAGGAGATACTGCTGTAGCTTTGTGCGGTTGGCTTCCGTTGCGGGAAATGGCAGTGCTGGGGGAGAGACCGGTGGTCGCTGTCGCCGGGGGCCACCACATGTCGTCAGTGCTTCTTCTCGTATGACTGCTGTATCGTCTGATCCATTTGTTTGGTTTGCTGCACCCATACTGGGGAAGGTTTTCGAAATTCCGAGAGAGATGCAGGCCTCCTTGCTGAGAAACAACTTGTCGGAACTGTCAGTGACGTAGGTCATTTGCCTGGTTTCGATCATCCTGCCGCTTGGGACCCTGCCTGAGAGGCGGAGTATGGTGGCTCCAAGGATCTTAATGCCCTCTTTGTTGGCCGCGCGCATCTTCATTGTCACTGGGATCAGGTCTGATACCGGTAAATGCAGACCGAGGCGGTGGATGACCTTCACCCTAGCAAGGCAACTCTGGCACCCCGTATCGGCCATCGCAGCGGTATGGTGAGTCACAGTCGGAGAGGCGAAGTCAAAACCAACTCTGAATAGTCATCCTGCTCAACATGGTCACGTCGACGAATGGTTGTGGCGTTGTTCTTTTTTTTAGCCAGGTGTCAGTGAGGTTGTCATACACATGATGGCCAAGGGGGACAGCCCCTTTACTAGGATGTCGTCTTGAGTGGCAGCATTCATCACGTTAGATCCTCCCTTACCATCAGATTTCCCGGTTACACCAATCGTGCATAAAGCATCAAAGAGTGCACCCTCATTGTCACTGGAGGGAGCTTGAGTCAGACGTTTTGGGTTGTCTTTGCTCCGACAAACACTCTCTAGATGATCGTCCCGATTGCAATTGCCACACCTGCGTTGCTTTGAGTCTTTCGAATGCGTGCTGGAGCGCTCTTCCCATGGCCCTTCTTTCCACAGTACGAGCAGGGGTTTTGTTCGTCCGCGGCATTCATCTGTTTGTCTGCAGCATCCATCCGTTTTCCTCGCGTATATGTGCTGTTTGCTGCATCTACTGAGTGTGAGGTTGACGCTGACCGTTTGCCTGATTCCTTCGCTTCGATGAACTTGAAGACGACCTCTAGGGTCATGTCTCGTTTCTTGTCCCCGAGTTGGTCGAGTGGGATCTCATGATCATTGATGCCCCGGTTGAGGACATCCCTCATGACTACGTCTGTGTAGTTGACATCAGTATTTGATGAGGAATTGACATATACCTGCTTGACCCCGGAGACGAGCACCGAAGCTGCGTACGGCAATCATGGTATTCTCTCCACGCACGGCCAGTTTCTGTATCGTGCCATTACCTCTGTCTCGGGTTTGTTGTTAAGGCTGGCACCTGCTGCTATGGTCAGGTCCTTGCGTAGCGGTTCGTCACAGCATTCCAGGAGTTGTACCACCTTGTCCTCCCCAGATATGTGGGTTGCGTCCACGTACTCTGACCATCGTGACTTGAAGTAAGCCAAATCCTCACTGGATCCAGCAGCGGCAATTGTTGGTCGTTTGACTCTCTCAACGTCTGCTGCATGCTCGGCAGTGTGTACAGCACTGTGAGCAGTAATGAGTGCGGCCACGATGGTGGCATCAAGGTTCTCAGTGGCGTAGTTACAGCCTGGGATGGGGCACGCTACAATATAAGCATGGTGAGCAGGATTCAGGAGCCACAGCGTAGCAGAAGAAATGTACCGTATCCATAAATAAGGAAATAAGAACGCTGTCTTCTTGTTGTGGGGAACGATTTCTTTATTGTCCTTGTCCTAAACAATAAATACAGTCTGGAAGAAAGCAAAAAGGAAGCAACTCATCAGTACAATATCATCTACCCTGGAGAACTGTGAAATATTTACAGTCGGTTTAGGTTGATCAGGATTATCGTTTGCGACCAATGCTACATGGGATATGAGACCGACGCACAATGATACATTGCCACATCCTATGTACTAGTTCATATTTAATTTTTGTCCAGTTTGGCTACTGAGCCATTGTTTCTCTGATTTTCATTATAAACCTGAAAATGCCACTATGAATCAGCAAGTATACATATGATGCACAATCATCGTAAAGTTGCATCGCAGATGGAGAGAAACTGTACGGAGAAGAGTACGGGAGGAACATCAATGTAGTATGTTGCTGGGTGAGATGGATCTTTCGAAATATAATGAACCCGTGATCGCCTATAGAAATGGCAGGTTTGTGCTGATCATGCACTCATCAGTCAGCACTCTCAAAACAGTTTCCCAGAACTGAACATGCTCAGGCGAAGAATCTCAACTAAAATAGCTTATTCTATTTATTTTACAGTTCTTATAAAGTGTTTTTTCTGAAAAGATCAAAGCGCTGTACAATAAAAAAAAATAAAAAAAATAGAAGCTTCGTTATAAAAATATGAAAGCTGAATACATAAACGAACTACTCAATCGGAAACAAGTGTGTTTTTAAAAGTTTCTTAAAACATGGAGCGGCACGAATATCTGAATATGAGAGGGCAAGGCGTTCCAAACACGGGGACCGATAACAGCAAACGATCTGTCACCCACGGATCGACGGGTTGATGGGATAGCAAGACGGGTATTATCATTGCTTGATCTCAGATTGCGTCGTCCAGGATTACACGTGGCAATCAGATCTTGTAAATGAACTTATAAATGATAGATGGTAAAAGTTATTGTAATTGTAAACATGTAATAGAACTTTAAAATGGATACGTTTGTTGGACAGGCAACCAGTGTAGTTCGCGTAAGAGTGGAGAAAACGGAGTATACCTATCAACCGGATAAATGAGTCGTGCCGCACGATTCTGCAATGACTGCAGGCGTTGAACATCAGATTCAGATATTCCGGCAAGTAGTGAGTTACAATAATCCAGCCTAGAGAGTATCAACGATCTCACAGCATGGGCGCATGTGGACTGGTCGATAAAACGGCGGATTCTACGAAGATTACGGAAATGAAAATTAACACTTTTGCAAAGTGAGCTTACATAGTCACTCATAGTAAGATGGTGATCGAAAATCACTCCGAGGTTCTTAACAGTGACAGAAGTGTTCTGAATAAGTGTTCTGTGTTGAAGTGTTCCGAATATTTGACCAATGGCGAATATTTATAATAGCAGTTCCATCTGACATCATAATTTTATTTTTTCCATGTCCTCCTGAATTGCAGATGGCGGCATTCGTCGCAGTGGGGGAATTACCCGGCATGATACATGACCCGATCGTTGATCTTGTCAAAACCATCAATGGAGCCACGGACCTAAAGGAACGTAATCGATCCCTGGAATTGGTCATCACTAACAAAACCAAGTCCCAACTAAAGTTCGCTGGAGAGTTCTTCAACGATGGTACCTGGTTTTCCCAGCCTGACGTCCTCATCAAACCTGGTGAAGAGACCATCGCCACTGTTGCAAACAGACAAGGAGCTTGGTTTTGTGGGGTGGCCGGGGGGATGTCGTGGCAGATCGTCGACACCAGCAAGTACCTCATCCTCGGATTCACCAATCCCTTCACCGGCTGCAACAAGAACTGGATTGGTGTCCTCGATCGTGCAGACCCGAAATATGGATATAAATCCTGCAAAGATGAGTCGGTGAAGATATGTAATCACGATGACTTCCAACTTGTGGCTCAGATGAAGTCATCCACGATTGCGGGTCGACGATTCACTTTTGTGATAACCCAAGTATAACTCATTCATATGGTCACATGCTGCATGCCTAGATCTAATCGCGGCAATTCGGGCGATAATGGTAATCATGCCTTAATGGTTACGCCCCTTTCTTCTATCACCCTCTCTCCGGCGTATTGTGACTTGTGGGACCAAATGGAGAGTAATTTGGCTAAAAGCATCACTCGAACATATATGGGAACATAGCGCTCCTCCGCGCACACTGCCTCGTCGCGGTCTCTTAACTGTGTGTGTGGAAGTCTATATTTTTACATTGTTACTCTCGTAACTTTAGGTTCAGTTCTCAACATATTCTAATGGCGCGTTCAGTATTTGAAAGAACAACTTCTGAGCTTTATAACAATATATTTTTCAAAATGTTTCAAATAGTTTGACGGGGTGCACTTTCTAATTGAAAACGAGGAACATACAGTAAAGTCAATGGGACTTTCACGAAGATCGGCTAAATTTTTGATCCACTTGAACTTCCGTAACTTTTGAATCCGAATACTGAAAAATACGGGGCGAAAAGATTACAACAGTACATCTTATTAGATTACTGATAGTATAAACCCTTTTCGCTCGCTTTTTCGAAGTTAAAGTCAGACGAAAATCTTCCTAAACTCCAATTGAACGAGTCACGACAGGTTTACTGTCCATACTGTGCAAAAAGTGTGCACTATTATTAAATTTGAGGACATTTCAGGACATGTATTTGCGAGAGGAAAACTGAATGAGGGCTCCGAGAAAAATTGGTATTCCGACCTATCGGGTGATATCCCATTGCGCAAGTTGGGTTACGTTATAGTTGATTCTCGTTCAGTCGTTCGTTAACAAGTTGCCTGGGTGTACTTGATCGTATTTTGGGGTGTAATTTGTGTAATAGCTCATTCCAAAAAGGTAGTTCAGATAGTTCCACATGTTGAAGATCTGTTGTGTGCTGCAGTGCTGCACATGCACATATTCTCCACAGCATAGGCTCAATATTGTCACCCCATGTAGCACAATGGATACGCCCTCACGAGGGGAACGCAGTTACACAGAGCTTCGCAGACAATTAACTGCTGTCGGGAAAGCCACGGGTGAGCAGGTGAGTGCCTTCGCGCAAAGAATGGCAGAATTGGCAGGAGCTTTTGGGTCGAATATGTTCCCATATGGCGGCGCGGCGGCTGAGAGTTCGTTCAGGGGATTATTACCATTATCTTCGGAACTATACTTGTTAGAGTAAACTGAAATTCCAAATGTTGGGATGACTTCAATTCTGGGTAATTTGGAAATTGTACTCATGAAGTTCATCTGGGAGCATCCCGAAAAAAAATACTCAGACGCTCCCCGCCAGTTTACAGTGGGTCCACTTTGAAAAATATTAGACCTTATTCTCGAGAAGAATCACAAATTCGGTCCCGCATCAAGGCCCTTATGCTCCCACCCCATTTGCATAATTTTCTGTCCCCCCTGGGAGCGGTGCACAAGTGAATACACCACCCCAATACGGATGGAACTTGCAACCAAAATCAAATTCCGTTAGTTTACAATGTTTGTGAATCTGACTGCCGTTTTCCGGCATTGTTTTGCGGCTTTCACAGCAAAGTGAATTCCTCAAATGTTCCCGTAGCCTTGGAACGATCACAATTATGTATCTTTCACTATCCAATGCCAAACAAATAATCGTGCGCAACTTCTTATCCGGAAATGAATGCAAAATCTGTGAATATTCATGGCAGTAGAAAAAATGTGTTTATCGAGAACAATTAGGATAAAAAGGAAGGTGAAGGGTACGAACTCGGACCGCGCGGTCGCGAATTTGGCGCCCGGAGCCATCCGGCCGCAGCAACGAATGTTTGGAGATTTGGTCAAGCAGAGACAGTTTGTGTGGTTCTGAACTTCTGATGGACAGTGGCAGTTCATTCCGATGGCCATGATGATGCGAATGTCTGGAAAGAGCGACCCCCGTGAAACTGTCGTATGCGACTGGTCGGAACAAAGAGGACATTTCTGTCAGCCTACGAATACGTCTAGATCATGATGGTCGACGCGGGAGTAAGCAATCCTTGATGTAAGATCTGGACCCAAGGGTAAGAACACGAAAAACAATAAGGGGGACCTTAAACAAAATCCTCTGAAGGAAACCAGTAAAGATCAGGGGCGTAGGCTGGTCTGTGCCCGGGGTGCGGAATTTAGTGGTCGCCGCCCTGGGAAGGGGGTATAAAGGATTGAACATTTTCCCAATCCTGGAGTGGCCTACATTCAAAATGGTAGCATCTAGCGAGGCTCTCGTCAGCTGGAATTTTTCCAGAAATGTTCATTTATTGGTGGGTTTTCATATCACTGAAATATTACCCGCTGTTAAAAATACAATTCCTCTGCTCAACTGGCGAACGCCTGGCGGGTGAACCGTTAACGTGTATACCCCACATTCGAACAATCAGTGGAAAGAGATGGTTACCAGGCCCAGGTATATAGTAGGGTATCTGAACGATCGCTAGGCTCCCAAATGCGTAAAAATAAGTTTAGCAGAAAACACAATAGCTGCCGGGTGTGGTCCCAAAGGAAGGAAAACAAAAGTTGGTCGCAAAACAATCACCATGTTCCAAAACGTGTGGAGATGGCCAGAAAATACAAGATGGCAGCAGGGTGGGGTTCCAAGAGGCGGAAATAAAAGTTGGTTTCAGAACGAAGGCCATGTTCCAATATCATCGTCAAAATGCGATGGAATCCGTTTCGCCAGAAAATTCGAGATGGCCGAAGGCTGGATATGCAGCGTACTAAGTTTCATTTCAATCGGACTTGCATCGGATAGTTAATTGGCAGATACTCTCTCTATAGTACGTTAGGAACCGTACACTGGTTGCTGTTGAGTATCGCAACAACTACAAAATCCTCGGTCAAGTCACGGTTTCGGGCAATGAAATATGGCACTCCAGCTTACATTCGCGACCTCCTCCGGTGAAACAAAGACCCACGAGATCTCACTACCTATACACCAGCTCCAGGTACCTGTTGCCAGAACAAGATCGTTCGGCGACCGAAGTTTCTCCAAAACTGCACCTCGACTCTAAAACAACCAGAACTGCGATCATCGAACACAGTCGAACAATTCAAGAGTCTCCTTAAAACCTACCTTTTTACGCGATCCATTCATAATAATGTTTTGTTTCGCTGTATCATGTGGGTTTTCCCCACCCGTGAGCATCCTTCTGGTTGGACAATGCGCTATATAGAATTTGGTATTATTATTATCAATAGGTGAGCAGATTTGGGTAGAGGTGTCTAATGACACATCCAAGAAGATTTCACCTCAACTCCTCTAGGGGGACCCGTGGTAAGAGTTATCAAAATTCATGACCGAAATTGGTAACCTCTCTTCCACTGACTCGACTCCTGTAATTGAGAGTCCAACCATGGGGTTTCCCCCGACACTGGGTCGATTGCGAGGATCAGTTTGCAACATCATCACTCCTTGACGGAAATAAAACGTTTAAATAACTTTTTCGGCCTTTCTCGTCCTTGTGTAGGCTGTGTGAACATATTACCAGGTGAATATCGATAGAGAATCAATTCATCATCAGCACCTGTGTGGAAACTGCTCCATGCACCATCATTGTATTAGGATTCAAAGTCTGAATCTTGTACCCTATACTCCATCATCAGTACCAGTGCTGGAGGACTCGAGACCGGACTCGAGACCGGTCCCGAGTCTTTTTAAAAGGACTCGGACTCGGAGGTCAATGACTCGGACTCGGACTCGGCCCAAAGGACTCGGGGACTCGGTCCGAGTCCTTT
>JAUOBX010362130.1:0-10834 GCA_032360705.1 Eupentacta quinquesemita
GTTGGACTTACATGATGAAAGTCATTCAAAGGTTGCGGGTTCGAGTCCCGACAGGGATAGCTTTTGCAAATGACTGGTCAAATGATATGCCAATATTAGTATAGCGCTGTGGTTGAGGCGATGAACTGCTAATCCATTGTGCTCTGCACGCGTGGGTTCGAATCCCACCCTCGTCGAATCCTGTCCCTGTGGCGCAATCGGATAGCACGTTGGACTTCTATGACGAAAGTCATTCAAAGGCTGCGGGTTCGAGTCCCGCCAGGGATAGCTTTTGCAAATGATTGTTGGTCACTTAATGCATGGTGTCTTCGCGTGATAATGTAATCACCGATATTAGCCATGGACAAACGAAACGGCATGCACACTACATCTTCATTTAAGGTATGCATTTCCGGACCACTGAATTTACTGCGTAATCACCAACTGTGTTCCCCTGCAAAGAACAATTAGATTGGAATAATGTGTCGGCCTTACCTGGCAGTTGGATATATGTTCCTCAATTCATTCTACTATGAGACATCATATCTCATATGCATAATTTTCAGTCTTGTCGCAATATTCGAAAACACGCTCGTCTGCTTTAAAATGGTTTGCCAGAGAGCTCTGTAAATAGTTTTATGGCAGATGATATGCCAATATTAGTATAGCTTTGCAGCTTCGCGTGTGAAAGGCTAACAGATTGTTGCTGCTGCGAAATTCTAAACGAGGTGACCGACTGTGGTTGAAGTAGAGGATCGAGCCCTATGTATCTTTCACACGGAGTTAACTCATCATGACCCATTGACCCCTGGACTTACTACGTTGCCGGCTTTCAATGGGATCGGTACCCGTATCCGGCGAGTGAAATACATAGAAATAGAAAGCAATAAAACAAGACACAACATTGTCGTGATTCCTTGCTGTATTACCCACTTTACTATTTATTCTGTGGTCAAAGGTCATATGTGGTCAACAGGGGTCGAGTCTGATAACATTGTGGACATGGTCATGATCAGCCTATAATCCATGGTTGATCAAGTGAAAATTTGGTGTGTAGTTTCCCTGATGGGAAGCTCAAGAACTATAGTGCTGTTGGTGTAGACCAGGAGGTTGGGGATGCCACATTCTCCTGATGTTCATCCCACTATTCTCTCTAGATACCGAAGATGCCATAATATGAACTGAATAAGACACGTACAGATGGGTAAACTGCCCATGTCTGGGACTCTGTATGCTCGTATTTATCAATGTGAAACACATTTGATATCAAAGGTTTCCATGGTCCAAAATTGTTGTTTGATGACCTTCCAATGACCTCCAATTCGGTCAGAAACCAAACTAGCCTAGCGCGATCTACATCACTCAAGTTTTGATCGATTTTGAGAATGACTAGAAAGTGACAAATTGCATAAATCATGCAAATAAGACCTCCAACGACTTCAAAGGACCCCAAAATATTTGGGACTAACTGTAGTCCCCATCAAATAAGTTTTGTTCAAATTCAATAATTTGTTGTGTATCATAAATTGTGCCAATTAGCTGCTCTAACATTGAAGCGACACCCACCCTTGGACCCATCCGATGAACACGTGCCAAGTTATGGCTACACACCATGCTGGAGGACCAGAGGTCGATAACTACATCCTCCGACAGAACGTATACAAAGAACATATGGCACCAAAACTTTCCCATACTAATAATCCTATGACGAAATGCAGGAATAGTAATAGTACTCTATCATATTTACAATTCCAAATTACGTGAAATGAACAATGGTAAGTTCCCACTTTCCAACATTAGGCCATTTTTATATTCAATTTAACCCTCATGTCACACTTTGTGCTCCAAAATACAAAATGTTAGTTTCCCCACCTCCCCCACACTCCCTCCAGTATGAATCGTATTAGGATGCTACAAAAATGAACTCGATCATCTACTGGTAATTACTCAGATGACCACATCTTCCACTGTGGCCTTCTTCCCCAGGGAGCTCTCTCACAACTCTCAATGAACCCATTTTTCGGAAATATTGAGTTTGACTGGCACTGTTAACCAGGGCCATTTGTTATTGCCACAGGAGCTGAATCATATGACTAAACAACAAGACAAGATCACTCACACAGTTAACACTTCATTAGTAACAATTTCTCTAGGTGTGTGTGGCGGGGGGATGTGCTGGGTGTCCCAAATAATGATGAAACCGTCAACATGAAAATCTGGCAGTATATACAGCTAGTATATATTGTTCTAGAATGGCACACCAGATGAGGAGGGTTGTGGATATGGAGATGGATGTACTAGATTATCTCCTTTGTCGTTAACCACATTCACCACATTCACTCATATTCAATATGAGGTTCTCAATTCGTCCCGTCTTTAGTTATCCACCTCAATGGGTGGTATATATTCCCAGACGTTGGATATAATTGATGTTGAGTTATGAAATGACCCCTTGCCCGACACGCACCCACCGCCAAAAGTCAACCATGTGCGACCCTGCCTCCAGGAGTTATTGATGTTTCCAACATCTCAAATTTTAGCATCTAACCAGCCATAGGTGACCTTGACAGGCGAAAAAACAATAGGGCACACCTACAAAATATGCCGGAGCCACATGCCAACTTTCAAGTGTATAACTCTTGCGGTATTGAAGCTAGCCATATCACCTAAAAAGTGCACAGTTAACATACACACACACACACATACACACATACAAAAACGACTGCAATGATTCCTTTGGCAAGGAATAAAAAATACGTCACGTACACACATACGCGCACAAACGACATGAATACACGTCGAATCCGTATTCCTGCGACTCATACAATGTTTGTTTCATTAGCCGAAAATGATGAAACACTAATTAGATATCAGTAAACGGTCTTTATGTATCGAATACTGGAGTAGCCCACATTTCTATGTCGGCGGGAACAATTTGAATAATATTGTATTAACTTATAGTATCGAAAGCATTAGAGTGCACATAATCAAATAGAAATTATAATTGCGAATTACAGCAACAAGCAAACCATGTGGTCTGTAATGGAGAGTCCGTAGTAACCACATAACAATGATTCGATACTCGGCAGATTCATCAAGTTTGAACAGAGAACCTTGTTCAGAAAAAAAGAAATGCATCTATAGCCTACAGTTTAAGCATAATGAACCGATTTAAGTAATCCGAGACTATCTATTGAGAATACCCGCATATTCACTACCTCGTGGGCGAGAGAGGTATATTCCCCAGTTCACAGTTATCAATGCGCATGCTCTCAACTGGTGAACTTTTGGGAACGGACGGAATCATCCACATGGACAATATATTTTCGAACTGTCATGGCTCGTTAGGAATTATATAAACTTACCTAGTCTTTGCCTATGTCATAAATTGTGTTAGAAAAATATTTTGGATGTTATATGAGGTAATTAATATTAATTCTCAGGGTAGTCTTGAAAGATTGCCCCGTGCCATAATGATCCCTGCCCTATATTATATCCGGTACTATGTACACTGTTCGTGCAGTCCGGGCCCGCGTGTTCCCGTGTGACGTTTGACACCGTATCATTAGCAATGAATACAGCTGTGTACTGGTCTATTCTAGCGATATACTACCATCAAATGTGTGTCATTTTCTATACGGCTAATTATTGAGCCTGTTCACAGTTGCCTAAAAAGAGGTATGCTAATGATCATTGTCGAAAGTCACTGCGCGAACAGTGGGCAACGCAATGAATCATATCATTCATTTGGTGGCAGGGCAATCTTCCGAAACTCGCCTGAAGAAAATGATAAATCCTTTCACCACTAATATCACTAAATATATTTCCCCCCACACTAGCTAGGACAATATTATAGTCGATGATTGGGTGAGATTATATGATTTCCAACGAGTTATCGCAGAGTTTACAAATACCCCGTAACGATACGTCTATGAGCGAAATATCGCCAGTTCCCGAACGTTTTATTGGGTTTATCCGCTGTCACGCTGTGAGCATGCTCATTGATAACTGTTAACTTGCTTGTATGCCTACCAGCAGGAGTCGCGCAACGGTTATATAGTCTGGGATTGATTCCTGTTGTGATCGGTGTGTATATAGCCCGCTTCTAGTGTTGGTTTGAGTTAAGATTATATGGATATTTGAGTGTTTTGGCCAACCCGTCACCATTCAGTATATCCCCACTAACAGATAATAGACCTGTTACTTCTACAGTTCTGAAGCTTCGTGGTGTGAGCTTCTTGCAACTTATTGTACTACTGGTTGTATTGTTGCTTGTCAGTTCCGTTCCGTATTTCGAGATGGTACTAGGAAAACCTTTATTTGAAGGATGGCTGCCATGGATCGCCTTCATCGTGGCCACTGTGTCTTGCTTATCATCAGTGACGGGATCGATACAGGTAGAAAGTACCCTCGGCCCGATCGAAGGAATCGCGAAAGGGAATAGTGAAGCCTTCATCGGTGTTCCGTACGCTGAACCTCCTGTCGGGAACTGGAGGTGGAAAAACCCGCGACAAAAGGAACCATGGGCATCGGAGATACTTCAGGCAACGACGATACCACCGGGCTGCTCCCAAGTGTGCAGCGATCTCTCTTTCGCCTGTCCTGCCAATGTAAGATGTTGTTTTAATAACTCACATACATGTTCGCCCAGCTGGGAACCATCGGGGGAGTCAACTATCCCCCTTATAAAATGACACATGCCTTCCAAATGCTAAGATTTCAGGCTATAGGGCAAATCGAAAGCAATAAATCACAACAATATTATTGATAATGATTACAATGATTACGATAATAATGCATTATTCGTTAAGCCTCAAAATCGTAATTATGTTATCTGTTAAAAGTTGAGCCGTCGTTCATGGTAACTGAGGGCGAATCCGAGCATAGAGTACACTCTAAAAACAATCTATTCAAATTGACTAGATTACATATCACAGGGGCCACGAATAGAATCTAGTCAATTTTGAAAAGGAACTTGTCAGCTTCGACAATTCGCTGTTCAAAATTGAACATAGTCTAGTCAAACATTTGACTATATTATATTCGTGGCTTCTGTGATATGTAATCTAGTCAATTTGAATAGATTGTTTTTAGAGTGTAGGTATGGGATATATAGGCCTTTTCCTTCCCTCTGTCCTCCTGTGATAGCTTTGAATATTCTAGTAACATAACACGCCTATTTAGAGGTTCAAAACGGAATGGGACACTAAGACAACCAGGCCTACTACTGAAATACAAATACTAACAAACAGGCCAATTCTGTGGTGAATAATGTATCCGAAATACAGGGTATTCTTGGCTGGAAGGGTGATTCGATCTGATAGTTTTTTACTCCGACATGATTACACAGCTCATCACCGTTGCCATTCTGATTCTAAGTGTATTTTACTCCTGCATTTCATTCCACCCAAATGTTCATGCCCTTTTCTCATCCCTCAACTTTATTGTCTTCTTCAAATAAGATAAATTTAGTACAATGACTGGGGATGAAGTTATCAAATTGCTAGTCATGTCCTACGGGTGGGTCTTCTGAACAACATCGTATCGTATCGCAGTGTCAACACAAGTCTAGTGCTCTCACTAAGGAATCGAGCCGCGAGGAGGGATTTTCCTCACTGGGCTATCCTTTTGAGAAGGATTTTCGAGATCGAAGAGGGATTTTCTATCGACATAATGCACATTTTGGCTCGGGTTTGGACTGCTTCTCGATCGAATTATTCGAATAGGAGGAAATTTCCCTCCCACAATATTTTTTCGTAAGGACAATCAGTATGCCTCTTTCCTACTTTTTAGCGCTAGCACTGCTTAAGTCTGATCATAATATGATCAAACCTATACAGTATGTCCAAACAGTTTGTTACAGCCATGGACTAGCACTGCGGTTTTCTGTTATTCGTAAACTGGCTACAAGCCCCCAAACTGATCGAATAGCTATTGGTCACTGGAACCCACTCCCCAGTACTTTTGCCAATTAGGAACACTCTTCCCACTAGGGTTCCTGTTGTCTCCATCTACCAACTTATCACAGTAAATCTTCCGGACACAGGATGAGGCATTCCAGTGTCCCATCATTATCAGTGTTCAGGTTGGATAACATTGCATATTGCATCACGGGTCATCTTACCCTGTATAACCTGGATATCGTATGAATGTCTGGACTGATGTATTCTTCAATGAACACGTGTGCTTAACCAGTAGTTGTCCTTTAATTGTCATCATCCCGTGTGCGCTATTCACTTATAAAACTATAGTAAAACATGATACAACGTGGTACATTCCGAAATATTTTGATCTAGGTGGATTCCACAAATGGCCATACGCTATAGAAATGTTGTCACATATGTAACACACCGCAGTAGAACTTGTATTAACTCGTACAATTCAATAGGCCCTTGGGAACTACTCACTATACGTATTGTATGTTACAGATATACCCTCTACTGGTGCAGGTTGTTTGCTAGAGATATATCACCATGAATGAGCGCATCTCATTCATAACCTAACCTTGTAAATATGCGGGTAGGAAAATAAAGCCGTGCCTTCGTTTATCAGTATCTCTGAATTGAACTGCAGGCTGATTGCAGTTGATGTGCACGGCCCTGGGAGGTATTTGCCAGCTGGCCACAGTTCTTGTAGACTATCCATAGTTGTCTTCATCTGGATTGGATGTATGACTAAGAACCACGGCTAGGCAGCCAACCACAGAAATGATTATGTGACAGTGCGCATTGACACACAGATAAGTTCGCTCGATCTGTTCCGGTTGGAATATGCCACCAAATGCGGTATAATTAATTCAGACCCTTTATTATTCGTTTTCGCACTGTTTTGAGATATTGTAGCTGATTGTTGTTGACCCACTCCTATCTTCACATTACCGCACCATGAAACCTCCGTAATAACCTCATTTAAGACAAGTTCCGTGAGTCTCTTGTTTGATATACGTCCACTGGTTATTCAATGTTACATTTACGTAGACTCCCCAAATCATAAAAATGTGGGTAGACTAAAGTCACGTATATAGCCATGCCCTAATTGTTTCTTCATTATTTAATACTACCTCGAAGTATAAACAATGTAGCCTAGTTACCTGTCCGATTGACTGAGGGATCCTGTATCCTTCTGGTACTATCGATTGCAGGATGTAGCCAATACTGTACAACCCACGGATAAACGACCATATCGAAATTTGCTGGTACGCTTTACCGAGGACATTTGAAGATTTGTTATAGTTGGCTATCCACTAACACTAATCCGTAATACTAATCCCCATCCAAACAAGAAAAATAATCGATGCTTTTCAATAGGAGTAACTAATCGGAGGATACCTTCCAAGACAGGGCGCATGAGCTGAGATTTCGTTGGACAATGCGCACTGAACTGATACGAGGAGTTCCTCGATTCGCTAATGCTAACCAGAATCCCCAAACTAATATATAACGATAAATTTATACTATACAAAACGAACGAATAGCAAGCAAAGCTTTGTATTCAGTGCGATAAAGATGTTTCTGGTTTCAATTTTGCTGAATTTCGAAGAATCGGCATCAGCAGCGATGAAAATGAAATACTCCGTATGTTTCGAATGGCTAACTGCTGTTGTTGTGAAAGATATTTGACTTTTTCTTCCCCATTCTTGATTTTTCTCCCAACTATTTATATAGTTTTTCGTATTGTGTCTGTTCATAGGACCACATCGGAAATAGAATACTCTCATGTGTTATCCTAGGCAATTCATCATTTAAGTTGTAGTTACATGCATCGTGAGATTTCTCGCCCCATAAATTGAATCAACATTTAATATAGACTTTGTAACGGTGGGTATTGGGATAGCGGTTTAGGGTTTGGGTAGCTGTTGCTAACCACGGACAGAAAAACGTTCAAATTGTGCCAACTGTTAAATTGTAAATATGAATATGAAATGAAATTATGCATGACTGAAATAATTGATAGTCTGATACTGGCAACGTTTATCAAATCAGTTTGTCAAATGGTTGCCTACACTACAGTATTAGACTAAATCAATATATAATTACTAGGTGTCATTCAGTGATAAACACGAATCGGGACTGGGGTTTGAAGTTTGGGCAAGGTTTATTCTGTTAATACGAACGGAAGGTAATATATGCATGAATAAACCATCTTCTTGCCAAATTGTGATTGATATTGAGTGAACCAATACATTTGACTCTTTGCAGGTCAGCGAAGACTGTCTTTACCTGAACATCTATCGACCATCCCAGCCACAGAAGAAAGGACTTCTGCCAGTCCTGGTATTTTTTCACGGGGGTAACTTCAGGTCCGCGTCATGTAGCGCTGATCTGTACGATGGAAGAAATGTTGCCCCAGCTCTCGATATAATATTCGTATGTGTCGAATACAGACTTGGTGCGTATTTTACTGGGTAATATACGAATCATACACAATTCGTGATACCACCAGATTCAAGCAATTACTATAAAGATGCTTATTAATCCTTGGTTTGCCATGGACCTAATGGCACGGAGAGGGAGTTTGTGATGAACACTTAAACAGTTGGAGAACCCCATGTTCCGGCATGGTAACCGGGGGTCTTTTGCAAGCATAGGTACCTGGGAGCCTGTCAGTGTTACTTACTAGCAATAAGGTAGTTTAATTTGCACAATATATGTGTTAATTTATCAACATCGTCGAAACTAACAGATGTTGTTGGTCTTCTTTCAGTCCCGATTTTCGTAACAGAAGAGTCGAGGTCACTGAAGGTCGTTTAAATTTATTGTGAATGATTTGCGTACCTGATACTTTTTTGTATATAGAAACGCACTTGTAGGAACATCGTGTGCAGACGGTAGTTATTCCTATTGAGTTCATGTCAGAGATCAACAGAGGTCGAAGTCTAGAAAGTACTGGGAAATTCCGTAGAAAATTGACATTTTGACCAATATTGGCTTGTCAACACAATAACTCGGCAACACTTGGATGGATCTATAGACTGAGCGTGTGTGTTCCCCATGATGAGTATATATGATCCCTAGCTACATGAACCTCCTGGTGTTGTGATATGAGGGTTCTTCATGAAGAAGAAGTACATGGTCCCTACTATTGGGGCCACCAAAGGTCATGCAGTCGAATAATCATTAAGCATATTTGCGTTCTGGCCTAAGGCATTTGATATCCTCAAATATCAGTTTCCAATACATTGACCAAATCACAGAAATATCAAATATCTCTTGTCTAGAAAACTCGTTAATGGCAGGTCCGGACATTTTTCAAGCGTTCGCCCTTCGCGTACAGCTCTCGTTAATCAACAGGTGGATGGCTGGTCAAACTGTAAACACACATATCAAACCACTTGAGGATACATCATGTATAACATGATGTAGAAATGTCAGGGCTGACAGTTGTATAGTTCGATACCCTGATCACTCCAGTAATCCAGTTGATCAATTGTTAATTAGTCGGTCAGTCTCCGTCAAGCACTATATAAGTGCGAGTTCTCCAGGCGTCTGCCCTCCGTTCTGCGTGGAGCACATGGCTTGTCAACTGTGTATACATAAATCAAACCACTTGATCAGACACTAGAACCCAATGGAGAAATGTCAGGGCTGACCGCTGTAGGGTCCAATACCCTGATCACTCCAATTAATTGTTAATAAGTCAGTCAGTCTTCGTCAAGTACCATAAGTGCAGAGGCCTTCCAGGCGTCTACCCCCATGGGTGTAGCACATTGCTTGCCAACTGTGTACTGAGGGCTGACCGCTGTAGGGTCCAATACCCTGATCACTCCATTTAATTGTTAAATAGTCGGTCAGTCTTCATCGAGCACTATAAGTGCAGATGTTCTCCAGGCGTTCGCAACCCCCCTCCCCCTCCACCCCCCCCCCTCCCCCACCCCCTGCGTGTAGCACATGGCTTGTCAACTGCGTACACAAATATCAATCCACTCGAGCATACACTGATGTGGGAGTGTCAGGGCTGATCATTGTAGTGGCTGATACCCTGATCACTCCACAAATTGGTAATAGGCTGGTCAGTCATCATCAAGTATTATGAGTGGTACTCAATCAAACAAGCTAATTAGCGCAGTTCTTGGTTCGGAAAAAATGTGTGCCATGATGCCAAACTATTTCACCATAGCTCCTTCGGTTCTGTCAGAATCGTGCTAATGACCGAGAACGATATTTTATCCAAAGTAGGCTAATTAACGAAGCAAATTAGTTTATTGTGTGCCCGAATTCCAATCAGTCTATGTAAAGTGAATACCCAAGTGAATATGAAGTTGCAAAATGGTTACAAAAAATCAACTCCGTCAGATTCTTCAGGCACCTAAACCAGGCAAAGAAAAGAGTAAGAAAATGAGCCCATTCTCAAAAGTGAAAAGTTTCGTGCTAACATTACGTGATTTTACATGGCCTACGACTTTACAAGCTCGTCGATTTTGGAGAGGGAAGTGTTAGTTAAATACTCCTTGCCCTTACTTCGGGATGGAACCTAGTGTTTGAATGTGGGGCGGCGCGCTCTCAAGAATTAAAGGTCAAAGGGTGGTAGACGCAGTCACAAAGTTATTTGTTCCAGGTGCATTCCTCTGCAATTCGATGGGGAGATGTTTTCAAATATTTTCTTATCTATCAAAAACTAGGAGGGGGTGGGAACCAGTGCCAAGTTCATTACTGAACTTCCCAAATGAACTCACGCACACAGCTAATCACCAGTGTCCGTGAGACTCGACGGGGCAATCCCACATATTTGCGGTTTCTTCGAGGCACTGAGCTGTTGACTCAGACAACACATGAGGGGTTGACCCACAATACCGAACCGAAAGCCCCGCGACGACTGTAGGCCGACGAGTCAATTGAAACCTGACCAGCTCAATACT
>JAUOBX010362241.1:0-10832 GCA_032360705.1 Eupentacta quinquesemita
ACATTTTGAATAGAATGCTGTTTTTCTGATGATTTTTCGCTATCTTAGATTAGGTAGCTCACAAAAAAACACCTAGGATTGGGACGAGTGGAATTTTCATACGGATATTTGAGTTTCCCGTTGTATAAAACCTGATGAAAGACACCAGAATTAATGAAAATGACCTGAAAAACGAAAGTTCTGTGATGGCTCTTAGTGTTTCACGAGCGAAATGGCCGCCATCTTGGAAAATGGCGGCCATTTTGAAAATTCGCGTGGCTATCGTTATTTTCTTAAAGAGGGGTCCCAGAGGTAACTTCAGACCGAATTTGGTGCATCTGTCCGGAAGTGGAATATTGTTCTACATTTCTGCCCCACTAATACCTGTGTGACGTTGATGTCTCTGTCTAGTATGGGAATGATACACGAAAAACACAAACAGAAACAAGCAAATGTCGATTGCTACAATGATATGGCAGAAAAGTGATCACTCCAGTCGTGACTTCTCAATAATGTCCCTTCTTTGAATACTCTCCACCTTCGACAATAATCCTGGTTCAATCACATATGTCGATGAACGAAGTCTAGGGCTTGTAGTAAACTAGTTCACATGTAGAGTATATAAATGCTAAAACGTCAAAATGGAACGACTGTGATAATTCCTCCAGATGGACCGCAGCTGATCGTGGACATTAACTGGGACAGCCATCTAGGATTACGACCTATTTATCTGGCATTTTGGACATTCAAAACTGTCAATTTTCAGAGGAAATTAGTTAGATTTAGTTTCCTGCTCGATACGAAACCCGACACAACAATGCCCTGGGACATTTTTTGCGAAGTTGAGTGAATAATCTGACTGCGCAAATTCCCCATATGGCGATTTTTGTTGATGTGACACAATACAAAGGTCCATTCTCATTCTTGTATCAGCATACTCTTTGAAGGAAAGAAAAAGATCAATTCGAAGTATTACAATAGAGGAGAGAAGGAGGTTGTGGGTTCGACAGGAAAAAGTAGGCAGGGTAAAAAGTATGACATCTCTTGACCCACTGATATCCGGGATGCGAAGGAGTGAGTCTTAACATTGACCTACTAATGGTCTATCCATTAGTAATTTGTAACTTCTTGGGAGTGGTTCTGGTAAATATGCGGCAAATCATGAAACCAGGAAGCCAAGAGGCTTATAGAGATTCATTGTGGATAAGGAGAAGCATTCATATTCTTGATAACAAAAATGACTTTATGTGAGAGCTTGTTCAATTTTGGTTCAATTGGTCAGGGTCAATCTACGCACTCATATGATCAGGCAGTTTTTACAGAAATAACAAATGAATGAACATTCCCCCTATTTTCAAGCAAAATAGATCCACATACCAAATTTCAGCTGGATTTGAATACCCAGAATATCCGAAGCTCCCCTCTCCCAATTCTCAACCGAAATTGACTCCACATCGCTATACAAACATAAATAGCGTTCCTGTACGCATCGTCCAAACCCCCCACACACAATTTCAGCTTGATCAGTCCATTCAGGCTAGACTTTGCTTGATTACAAGGATTTTATTGAAATTAATTTTTTTTTTACCAAGGATGATCCCTTGTCGGTACGAAAATGAATAGCGTTTCTGTACGCATCGTGAGAAACCCATACACCAAATTTCGGCTCGATCGGTCGAGTCAGGCTGGACTTTGCTAGAGTACAAGGATGTTTTCAAATTCCACAATTTCCCCACATGATCATGTTTGACCAAAAATGACCTCTCATCGGTACAAACATGAATATGGTTCCTGTACGCGTCGTCGAAAACGCACACACCAAATTTCCAGTCAAGCGGACTTTGCTTGATTGCAAGGATTTTATCAAAATTCCACAATTTCCAAATTGTTGACTAAAAATGACCTCTCATCGGTACAACAATAAATAGGGACCCTGTACGCATCGCATCGTCAGAAACTCACACACCAAATTTCAGCTTGATCGGTCCAGTTATACAGGACTTTGCATAATTACAGGGATTGTATCAACATTTCACAATTACTCAATTTTTAATTAAAGATGACCCCTTCATCAGTACAAAAATAAATAACCTTCCCGTACACATCGCATCGTCAGTAACCCACACACCAAATTTCAGGTTGATCAGTCCAGTCAGGCTGGACTTCGCTTGATTACAAGGATCCATTCACAATTCCACCATTTCCAAATTTGTTTACAGAAAATGAACTCACATCTGTACAAAAATAGATAGCGGTCCTGTACGCATCGTCAGGAACCCACACATCAAATGTCAGCCTGATCGGTCCAGTCAGGCTGGACGTTGCTTGATTACAAGAATTTTATCAACATTCCCCATTTTCCATATTTTCGACAAAAAATTACCTCTCATCGGTAATAACATGAATAACGTTCCTCTACGCATCGTCAGAAACTCACTCACCAAATTCCAGCTTGATCGGTCCAGTCAGACTGGACTTTGTCTGATTAAAAGCTAACAATAACAAAAATATCAAAATCTTACATTTTCCCAATGTTTTACTCCAATTGACCCCACATCGCTACAAAAATGTATAGCGTTCTTGTACCCATCGTCAGAAACACACACACCAAATTCCTGCTCGGTTACAAGGATTTTATCGAAATTCCACAATTTCCCAATTTTTGACCGAAAATGACCTCTCATCGGTACAAAAGTGAATAGGGTTCTTGTACGCATCGTCAGGAACACACACACCAAATTTATGCTTGTTTACAAGGATTTCATCGAAATTCCACAATTTCCATATTTTTGATCGGGCCAGACAGGCTGGACTTTACTTGAGTACAAGGATTTTATCAAATTCCAAAATTTTCCAATTTCCCACGGAAAATGACCACACTAAATTCCAGCTTGATCGGTCCAGTAAGCCTGGACTTTGCTTGTTTACAAGGATCTTGGGAGCTCACACAGCATATTTCAGCTTGATTGGTCTAGTCAGACTGGACTTTATCGAGATATCACATTTTCCCCATTTTCGACTACAATTGACCAACATCGCTACAAAAACAAATATCGTTCCTGTACGCATCGTCAGGAACACACACGACTCGATTATAAGCTAGGCGTCACACACATCCATACATCCATCCATCCATACATACATCCATCCAACCATACATACATAACAACCATGATTGCAACGATTCACCACAACGAATAAAAAACACGCCTGATGCTACCTCAAAAGAATGATAGCAAAGCACTTCATGACATATCCAGTACTATACTAAACTTTTCTTCATATTGCTAGTTCTGTATTAATTATCAACATAAATGTGACTATTTGAACACCGAGGAGCACGGATTCTTATTGAAGAGCTGGTGGGTGTGAGTTTTATGGCAGGACTTGTGTTTGGCAGAAATGACATATTAATCAATTACGAAATCCTTACACCCCTCTCCTAACCTACTTCACGATATTTGTTCTTCGCTTGACATATCATCACCCTCAGACACAGCCATGATGGAGCCTACGTCCACTGTTTGCACAGCAGAGGACGAGACCACTCATGGTGTCGATGCTGTCCAAAGCTCGAACAACTCGAGATGGCACCTTTTAGAGAGAGGACAGGATTTATGGCGGGAGGAGATGATGTGTCGCCAGTGAGACCATCCATTTCTGACAAAACTCTCATTGTTTCTCTGTACGTTGTCTGCATGTTTTCATTACGGGGAAGAACAGGAGAATTAGGGTTATTGGTGCTTAATGGCCAAGTTATATTAAAAACAACTTAATGCAGATGATCGCCTCGGATGGCTGCCTCAACGCGGAGACAAATATTAATTGATCGCATAGACTATGGGCATCCATCATAAAGTAATCTGCCAGGATGGATGATGTGATTCATACTGACGTTATTCGAGGGAGACATGTATCCTCAACAAATAATCAATCACATTTGTCTGCAATCAAATCCTCATTAGGGGACAGTAGTTGATGGTTTTACTGTCATTAGATGCCCGATGGGCGATAGATCATTTTAAACACCATAATTACGGGAATATGATACCTAATGAATATGATATAGGAAGCTGAAGCTAATTTTGTTGCAGCTGCAGAGACAATTGTAGTATACGATCATTCACGGTAGTGCATTCACCCGGAAGTGGAAGGGTGCCCGCATGGGGCAAGTCTTTGCCTTATATGATTCAGGTAGAAACAGTTAGGGTGCTAGAGGAATGTATCGTCTTGAATGGAGGTAATTTTTTTCCGGGTCAGCACGCCTGTCCTGCGCGAGTTATACTTGCAGAGCTGACTGCGCACGTACATCACAGGCCAGGGCTTCCCGCAGCGAAATAAATACGTTTTCATTCTGCAGGTCACGCCCGAAATATTTCTTAGCTCACGAAAGCCCGAACGAAACATATGCACGAACATGCAGGCCTATATATGTATAATTTGATCAATCTAAAAGTATGTTATGAACTTAGTGACGAAAATACATTCGGAATGTGTGTTAGGTACAGTTAAAAACGTTCCGATTAGAAAGTTCTGACTGTAACGGTGTTGCAGATTTTGCAGTAAAACATGTTATGAATAATCTCGAAATGGTTCCTAAATAGATGTAGAGGCAACTTATCTCCTGGACCCCATGTGCGTGCCATAGAGCCCCGCCCGCAAGAGCATGCCACTTTTGCGTCTTCCGGAAACCCGCCCCCTCTTCCGAGTCACCGGATCTCATAAATAATATTTAGAAAACTGCAACGACCGGTCATCCATCAATTTTTGTTTTGGCGATAAACTGTATTCGCTTCTTGCTTCGTCTTACACATCCATCCTGCATAACGTCTAGCTACTACAAACTCCATATTTTTCGATTAGGCCAGACGTATATATATATTATACAATATTATATAGTGCGTCCAACCCGTTCTAACACCGCGCAGCCTTCAGGCTGTCAGGATAGTGCCGGATATTGACAAACTAACACTAGTCTGCCTTCAAAGATGGTGTTTCGTCTCAAAATATGGATTGATCACGTCTCAGAATCTGAGTCTTCATTCTGTTCACGTAACCTCCTTCCCAGTGACGTATATTGGCCTATCGAATCAGTTTTATCATAACTATGATAAGTCAATGTGAAATTTATTCCGATATAATGTGGGACGATTGTTTTGCAAACGGACCCGTCCATTATTCACGTGGGTGATGCGAGACGATTTCGCCTCCTAAGTAAATATAATCACAATGCGTGACGAGAGAATACTCAATTACAATATTTTCGATTATCACGATCATACACAGTTCATGTTAATGCATAATCAGTTCCGATACACACTGAAGTGGATTTTGCGGAGATGTCATGCACTCAAACGGCAGCGTCCGATATTCCCCACCTTCAAGTATTTAAATGTGACAAAATATTGCTTAGATTGACATGACAACGTGTACATTCCATACAATAACACTTCGAAACGATAATTCCTAATCATAAAATCACATGCACGACATATTCAAGAAAATACTCTACAGCATGGTGTCGTTCGCTCACCTCAACCCAGCTGTCAAACCAATAAAAATATCACGATGTGCATAATTAGAGGTCCCATGCCTGGTCCCTGATTCATGAGCAACAATCAGAATTGGTATGTTTTCTGATATCAACAGAAAGTACACGATATACAGCACATGTCGGAACGGTGTCTTTCCACTTCTGACTTTCACAGTAGATTGGGACTCTATAATGCAACAAGTTCCGTAGCATCTTCTGAAAGCTTACTTCAAGCTCCGATGCAAAATGTTCAATTTCTTTACCAAAGGAATAAGAAATGAGACTGACCGGGACATTCTACAGAAGCGAAGGTCGTTTCTCGTACATGATCACTGAAAACTAGCTTTGGTGGTTGTTTGTTCACATCTATGTGTATGAGACTGATTTTGTCATGCGGTCGTCACGATTATCAGTGTTGCCCTCGTGGCAATGTAGGCGATGCGCCCCTTCCGAGGAATGCTAGAGCGTGGGGATACACCATCACTCTGATATGTAGCATCTCATTTTTGTAAGTCGCTCATTTCGAGAAATATTGTCATTTGTATGTCTTCGTCACGTCCCTCTGACGACCGTTACCCATACTGATATAGCATCAATCTCCGAATGTCTCACTTCTGATAAGAAGTGGCCAATGAGAAGTTCAAAAATAGTTGTAATCACAACGGTGAGTCATGGATAACTCACTTGATTATTTCTCAAATGTTGTATTCTCCCTCATCGTACCAAATTTGTTGAATATCTTCATGGAGGGAAGATCAATTGACGCCATTATGTTTGGTAGACATGATAGAGGTTGGGTCTACACAATTGTTGAATAAGTAGGATTAATATAGTCCGGTATGTTTCTATCCGCAAGTAAAAATAGATGATAAAAGGGCATTAGTGAATCTGCGTAGTAGGGTGATTCTTATTTTGCAGAATTCTGAAATACCATGATCCTCAAACTTGTTCAGTTGGATGGAAAAATTCTCCCATTAAATTTTGAACGAAATTGAACAATGTTTAGAGGTAGCTCGCGAGCCGCCAATGTAGCTGGGACCAGAAATTTAGGTCGTCGGACATTTTCGAGCAACTTTAAGGAGCTATACTTCAGGAAAGGAGTGTCTCATGGTGATCAATCTCACTGATTACATTAGAGGCAACTGGTTTAACCTATCCATAACAAGATATGTTCTGTATTCACTTTCTTTGTTATTAAATTGTCAACCAGATTTGGCTGTTTGAGCTGTCGACCATGATATTGGTCTTCCGACACATTGAAGCATATTCCCTGGGTTATATTCCAAGAATGAAGCATCTCCCAGTACCCATACTTACATCTAGTCCAATGAAAGCAACTAGTTAAACATATTTATTACAGAATATGCCTCCTATCCACTTCCGTTATTGTTATACTATCAACCAAATATGGTAGTTTGTGCAATGATAATACTAAAATAATGGTCGTTAGACACATTGTAGCATTTTTTAACGGGATGTAGTTTCAACATAAAGTCCCGCTCTGTATTCAATCTTGGTAATTTGAATAGCAGCAACTAGTTTAACAAATAAATATTTGCCTCATATTCACTACCATTGCGGTTTTATTATCCATCAAATATGGCAGTTTGTGCCATGGGTACTTATAATTGATGCTTTTCAGTCACTTTTTGAGGGGGGTCAATTCTGGAAATAAAGTGATTCTTGATATATATCCTTCCTCCAAATGCATCAGGAGAAATAAGGACAACGCATAAATAGCAAAAATGCATTGTATTCACCTCCAAGTTGCTGTTTTATCCTCAACCAAAAGTGGTAGTTTGTTTCTCGGATGAATATGTCAAAATGCATGGTGATCATCTATTTTGAATCAACATCCAGGTAGCATACATTTATTTTCATTGTTCTTAACCAGATAACATAGTAATATTGCAATCATTAAGAATATTTGTGTTTTCGGCTAGACCAGCTGACAGGGAATGTCAATGCCCACATACAACTTGCAGTAGGGAATGGAACTCGGTCATGTGTGATCTGGTAATATGTCCGTTGAGCCCTATACACGAGTCAGCCACTGTCACACCTGCCTTCCTGCATACCATGTTTATGCATTATCGTATATCACCTTAATATTCCAAACAATATCCAGTATCTGCCTCCACGATACAGTCCCCATCTGCCCATTTATGCTTGGCGGACGATTCTCTTGATCATGGTTAATGAAGCTAGCAGATTTGAGGATATCACAACAATGGAGGTAAATTGTGCTATGATATGATATGAGCTAGTTGCTTTTGAAGTTGCTGTCAATGCAGTTACACTCAAGGAACCACTACTTCTAGTTGGAGATAAAACAGCAATGGAGGTGAATACAATGGATCTTCGCTATTTATGTGTTTACCCTGTTCCTTTTGTTGCATTTGATGGAAGGATATATCAAAAAGTAACTTCATTCTGGAAATTGAGCTCCCTTGACTGTTGAAAAGTGATCGAGAAACATTCATTTGAGGCAATCATGGCACAAACTGCCATATTTGATGGATGGTGAAACAACAATGACAATGGATATGGGGCAATTACTTTTAGTATAATGCTAGTTGCCGGTATTTAAATTCTCAAGATTGAGTACAGAGCGGGACTTAATTCCGCAAATGCAGCCCATTGAAATACTTTGATGTGTCTGACGACCATCATTTTGGCGTATTCATCGCACAAAATACCATATTTGGTTGATAGTAAAACAATAATGGGAGTGAATATCAGGCATATTCCGTTATAAATATGTTAAACTAGTTGCTTTTATTGTATTATCCAATTATGAGTGCGGAGAGATGTTTCATTCTGAGAAAATATAACCCAGTGAACATGCCTCAATGTGCCGGAAGACCAATATTATGGTGTATCTACAGCACAAACTGCTAAATCTGGTTTGAAATTAAATAACACCGAAAGTGAATATAGAGCATCTCTTGTTATGCATATGTTAAACTAATTGCTTCCAATGTAATCAGGGAGATTATTCACCACGAGACACTCTTTCCCTAAATTATAGCTCCTTAAAGTTGCTTGAAAATGTCCGACGTCCCAAAGTTCTACTAGTCCCAGCTACAATGGACGCTTGTGAGCTACCTCTGAACGTTGTTCAATTCCGTTCAAAATGTAACAGGATTATTTTTTATCCAATCGAACAGGTTTGAGGGGTAGAAGCATGGTATTTCAGAATTTTGCAAAATAAGGACCACCCTACTGCGTAGCCGTTACGGTAATGCTGTGTTAAAAGTCCACATAGCCACGGAACATGCACAGGATAACCCACCCCATCCCGAGCACCGACCTCCCCGATTCACTCCCTCAATCAGAACAAGAATTTCTCATGTGTAATCAGGGAGTAGGGAAGGCGCTCTTCAAATAATAAATCTCGATCCAACTATTTTGATACTTTTTTAGGTTTCCTGATGCAAAATTGCTGATACTGTAGACATGTAGACAGTAATTACAGGTCTACCTCAAAACCTCGAAAGATCGAATCATCAACGAATTGGGCGAATTGGTACATGCTTCCTGCAGGAGTAATGATGTTCTGAGTGAGAACTCCAACATGCAGTGAGCGATCCGAGCGGTAGGCAACATGTTTGTACCCTCGGCACATTAGGTACGCACACCTGTAACAGTAAATTAGCTATTCAGACCAATTGATTGGTCAATTATCAGTTAATGATGCAATTGGAACAGAGATAACCTGCTGGTGTAGAAAATGATAGATCTAGGCTATATACCATGTGATCCCCACACGATAGAAGTGATTGACCAACGGGGCAACAACAGTGATTACTGTTAGGTCATTTTGTTTATAATTTATGCATGAGTATTTCGTCCATTCTACTGACGGACCAATAGTGAGTCGAAACGGCTGATCGAAAGTTATGGCATAATACTTAATCATCTTTTGAGCATGCATGGCTCACATGCTCCGGTATACTGTGTACCCATGATCGTGGAATTAACGGAGTTTGCAAGAGGAACCGAGCAATGTCAGCGTGAGACATCCCCTGCCTCCGAGAAAATAAACCTATACAAATAGGCTGACCCTGATTGAGAACCACATGCTTGACCCAATTCCTACTTATTTAGTCGCTATCCACGAATAACGCGTATTATCACCGAGACCACCAGTCTGACTTCCAACGGGTCCTGTCCGGAATTGATAATTGCAACAACAAAAAAATTACCGGAATAATAAGGGATTCCCGGGTTTTGGTTCCTTGACGAAGTCGAAGGAACTATGCAGTCATGATAGTATGTGTGTGTGTATGCATGTGACGCCTGACTTGTTAACATGATAACTCAACTCCACTTGGATGGATCGAGTTCATACTTGGTATGTGCGTTCCTCATGAGGAGTACATGATCCCTTTCGTTTTTGGGTCGGGTAAGAGGTAATCTGAGGTCAACAGGGGTCAAGGTATGACAATTTTGTGAACAGCATAAGTCCAGAATACTCGATCCGATCAGGCTGACATGGAGTACAGGAATCCTATTGATTCCGGTGTGGACCAGGTGTCATTTTTTGGCGAAAAGTTGAAATATGTATAAAAAAACGATATTTAGGCCAATTTTTTAGCTTGTTAACACGATAACTCGACTCCATCTAGATGGATCAAGCTCATACTTGATATGTGTGTTTCCCATGATGAGTACATTATCCGTATCGTTTGGTGGTCAGGTCAGAAGTCCACCGAGGCCAACAGAGGTTAACGTCTGAAGACCTTGTTTATCGCATAAGTCCACAATGGTCATTCTGAGCAGGCAATTATATTAACCCAAATGAAAAGTACATGATCTCCATCGTTGAGTTCATCAGAGGTCTTTGCAGTCAAGGGATCACTAAACCTTTTGGCTTTCTGGTTATTGATCGATCACATTTGCATATGTACAGGGGTTATCGAGCAGTATTTTAAACTTGACTTTCCAGGATCTGCATAAATCCTGCTCACGTAATTATGTATCCCATAGCCTATTGTTCATGATCGATTTACTTGGCTTGTTACATGCTTATTAATATATTTTACTGAAAAAATACTAGCTAAACGTGCATGGAAAAGTATTGTTGGGTGTTGGCATTCCGATTGTTACATACAGTGTAGTGTATGGGCCAGTTGACCACAGCACATTTAAGATGAGATAATTCTTACTGCAGTTCATTATATGCTTTGCAGTTTCCGGATGGTTCCATGAAGTAGACATGTGTCGGGGAGCACATTGATAAACCAGTAGGGCGAATGTGGCAAATTGTGTGTGTGTGGGCTTGAAGGGGGGGGGGGGGGGGGGGGGGGGGGGTTCG
>JAUOBX010362685.1:0-10829 GCA_032360705.1 Eupentacta quinquesemita
TACATACACTTGGTTCCCCATGTGACGTTATCAGACCCAAGCTATTAATGTAGATAACACGATATGAAATTAGTTCGTAACTTCAAACTTGATATGTAGAAGTTATACACTTTTGTCATCTATGCAAGTTCCAAACCTATGATTCAGAACTTTGATTGACCTTTAATTATATATAGGTTGAATCGTTTTTCAGGTTTTTCCACACCGATAACGTTAACATTTCAAATCAAAGAATGAAAGAGTAATAGCGAATGTATGTTCCGTTACTCTCTCGGGTTTGAGTGTTCCTGTATTCTCTTTACATTTCAGTCAGACAGTCCAGTACACAACAGAAATCAGATATGATATATACCAATTGAATCAATGATGTTATGTATTAGAATTTGCTCATTATAGGTATGCAGGTATATTCATGACATATGTTGGGGTTCCGCCCGTCATACTCCTTGTGTGTCAACTCTCACGAAAAAATAGTGTAGGCTGTTTGCATTTTTCGTATCGTTCAAGTTGAATTGCACAAAACGAATTACGTTTCAAACAATAGAAATGAAGGCCTTTGATAGCGTATACATTTTTGCCTGTGCAGCGACACCTACAATGGAATGATATAGCGCCGCTTGCGAAATCCCAAACAGATTTCCAGACTATCTTCCCTTACAACAATATCCATAAACAAGGCACTAATATGAATATATATATAAAGTCACTTGACATTTTTAAATACTCCTAATTATTTCCTTCAAGTTCATCCTATTTGATTTCAACAATATATACAAACACGATCACGGATATATTCGCAAACACTTGTGTAAGTTACATTAATTACACGTTTCATCGGCTTCTGAGCGTCTGGTTTCGAATAAAATGTAACCCTGGGACTAGCTTAAAATAGTCACATACTCCCCATGTTGAAGGTTGTAGTCTGCTAAACGTGTCTGATCCGTACCTAAATAGATCATACTTCGTAATAGTTACTCGGTAACACACGGGGTGATGATATTGCTCGTAAATTAAAGAAGCCGGAGGACGCTGTGACAACCAGTGACGTCATTGGCGTATTATATATCTAAACTGTTATGCTAGAAGACGACTAGTTGTTGTGTTCGTATATCATGTATAGACAATGATAGAAGATACAGTACAGGTAGGTTAATACAACGAAGATAGTAGATACAATGTGGAGGGTAGTAAACTCAGAAACTTGCGGGGGCTTATCGAAGGGGTTTACTGTCTTTGTAAACATAAAACAATAGGTCTATATACTTATAGGAGAGCAAATTCGTGAATGGAAGGTTATATAGTATGAACGAAGCATCCCCCCTCCCCTTAATACAGGCAATCCCCGGAACCAGTAAGTTGTTATGTCCTAAAAAGCTTCAACAATGATGGGAAACTACTAACAAACTATTAATAAACTACTAACAAACTACTAACATCGTTTCAAGTTCTCATTAACACTGGATTACCACTAGATTCGAAACATTACACATGTACATTGTTTAACATCAGGAGGTAGATTATCTCAGATTGGAGTATATCTGTGTTTCAGACTATAATGACACAGTAACGTCCGGAAGGGCACTGAATCGACGGTTATTGAACTGTCGAGTCTAGTGACTATATGAACAATTCGAATTCCAGTATAAAATGAACAACCACGTGTAGCAAGATAGTCCTTCGAGCATTCATTCCAGATCAGTATACGAGACAATGCAAATTTATTATGTATCCCATGTCGTGTGCGATTTTTACTATTTCCACATAATCATCGTCCATTACAAGCAATTAGCCACGAGGCGGGAAAAGGAGGTTTGATCAGCCGATTGGCACCAAATGTCCTGTTGTTGATGATACGTTACTAGGTTGACTTGGATGTTGGTTCATATCATATGTGTACACCCAGAATGTGATTTTATCACTTGGCAATCGGACAAATAAGATTTCAATTAGCGCGGAAAACCCTCGTTATCGACGGGAAAGCTCTGACGTCATTAGCGTATCACATTACCAAGATATTGCATCTATATACACCGTTTCGAGAAACTGAACCTGTGAGTTGTCTCAGGTTATAAACAATGTGGATCCGTGGGAGTTCACACACGGTTGGGATGAGAGTGGAGCATTGCTCATTCAAACTGAAAAAGCTAGTTTATCTTCTACATGTTTCCCACTGGCAGGAAGGTTAAAGTGTAGATGGTTGGATGGTAGAATGACATACATGATTGAGCACCAGTGGCGGACAGTGTCGGTTACGGTGTGCCACACTATAAACGTAGGTAACGTCATTTCGGAATAGATTGGTTGTTAACTTAGTTGAAACAGGAAGACGGAATCTCGGTCACTTTGAAACACAATAACACTATCCCAACATAGCTCAGCATCGATGTACTGTCCAGAGCCACAGTGTTTCGGTGCACCTCATGTTTGTCAGTGATTCTACATGCTTTAATGAAAACAACTGAGAACTTGAAAGTAATACATACCTATAACTATCAACATGGGGTAAAGGAAAACAATTTTATTCTTGACAAAATAAGGTACAGATATAAATCAGCATACGTTAGATGAATCATTTGCCCCAGTAGCTAAGCCTCTGATTTAATTAAAATGTAGCCCTCACTAGTTATGAATTGTCTTCTGAGCAAATATTACCCAAACTAATCCATACTTCACACTAGTTACTCATTAACACACATAATTAGAGGAGTTATCATAAATTACAGCTGATTAACCGTGTACTGCTAAAATTTCATCTAAATGGTATACTGAAGGACAGTGTGATAACCCCAGTGCACAGAAACAGAATATAGCACAACAAACCGTAGTGAAGAAAGGGTCCACTTCCTCTATACTTTAGGTTAGTGTACCAGTTAGTAGCGGACTTCGAACTTTTGGTAACTAGCATGGGGTTTACTGACTGATCCCCATTTCTGCATGTACAACGCTGGTTTTTATATTCTCTCAAGCTTCAGCAGTAGTTCCTCTGGCAAATAATTTGGACACATATCGCCTTCTTCACTTCATATAACATTGATTGACATATATTGCCTGTGTATGCTACTAAATGCCATAGGGCACTATTTATATTTGTGTAAGTATCAAATTGTTGCCCCAGCGTTTTTCTAAACAGGTCAATAACTCTCAAGAAGCTGTGGTAACAAATTGTGAATGACATCATTCAATAACCCGTCCATGTATGTGTAGACTTTCATGGAGAGGACTGGACGGGTTCGACAGTTCGACTACGGCTGCAGGAATTGGAACCCCGTGTCTTGAATTTCCTTTGTTCATGGTTGAATATAATTTGCGGGACCAAGATTCCACTTGCTTCAATGTCGACATTATATAGATAGAAAAAGTGACTAGTAATATGATCGAACCACATCACGCTGGAACACGGATAAATATAGCCTCTGTGCCTATGTATTTCCGTGCAAGCGCACTAAGACGAAATATCTTGTGTGATGTAGTTAACGCCGACACGAGTCGATTACACCAGCCAGCGATACTCAATCATGACTAGGAGAAATCTGACACATCCTAACTCTTCATCTAATCCGGTCAATTTTCGCCAAATCACAGTAGTGACAGTAATGGTCAGCAATGGTGAACAGACGCTAAACGCAAGTTATGAGTATTACTCATATTAAGTGAAAAGAAGTAGAGGTCCTAACAAAAATAACCATATACAATAGTTTTCATCTGATTCGAATGATACGGCTCCACTCACAGCTCATAAAATAACCTTCAGCTTTAGTACACTGATTGTGGGTAAACTCGATTAGTGCTCACATAAACTCCAGACTAGAGCACTGTTATCGCATACAACCAGTTGACTCCAGATTCCTAATCGCGACATGAAGGGCAGAAAAATAGCCTACGTAGGTATGTCCATGCAGCCACGGCAACTGCTTACCGACTGACAAGTCATATGCGGCAACTTCTACTACCGGCACCCCTCCCACATGATGAAGCCACTAATACTGCTTTGCCACTCCACACTACTAATAATTTCCATTTCATTCTAATAACCAAGTTTATACAAAAATATACTAAACATGTTCAAGGGAGTGTACGTCAACTGTGTACAATGTACGAGGTATCTGGTAAGCTTGTTATACAGTTATAAAAGGTACGAAACATACAGGAGGCGTCGACCATTATCGAGAATACCTTAACTTAAATCAAGTGTTCCTTTGCATGCTTCTTCTAATTACACACTGTAATACATGTACGTTGGAAATGCCTCTTGTCGTCTTAGACACAGAAGAGTTACTGACGTGGGTACTTGACGTCGACGTTGAGAGTACCACGTCAGGTCAAGCTCATACCTAAATGGGGTTCCTGACAGGTACGAAACATTCAGGAGGTTTCGACCATTATCGAGAATACCTTAACTGAGGTCAAGTGTTCTTTGCATGCCTCTTCTAATTGAGCTGTTACTGTAAAACATTTGCGTTGGAAACGCCTCTTGTCGTCTTAGACACAAAAGAGAGACTGACGTGGGTACTTGACGTCGACGTTGGAAGTACCACGTCAGGTCAGGCTCATACCTAAATGGGGTTCCTGAAAGATGTTCTCATTTATAACGTTTCATAACTGATTTTCTTCTGGAAAACAGAGAGACTGTGTATTATCATAGTATTATTGATATCTGAGCTGTTGCTGCCATCGCTGCATTCCGCAATACCATATTATGTCAATGTATGTAACGAATTGTGACATATATCACAACATGTTTATATATCAAGAAGGAAAATACGTTACAGCATATTTCCAATTCGGAATTCAGCGTGATTTTCTTCGTGAATTCCATAAGCAAAATGTAGTAATAGAACGAACACACCAAACGATGATCAGTGGATAACAGATAGCCTTTCATACATAATATAGGCTTATCGCAAACGATTTCAAAACAATATCAATAACTATAAACCTCATGAACAATTCTCGCAGTTTCGGGGTATTTCGAGGGAATGCATACATAAGTTTGACGTTATTTTGCTACCCCGGCAATGTAAAAACAATACAAATCAAGTAAGTTGCTATTATCTTAGGTAACATTAATTTTCTGCTTCATCACAATAGTTAGGAGTTGAATCACATTGAATATAGGGGTTTTCTTTGAAGGAATGTATATGGGACTACGCGATAAAGAGTTAAACATCGAATCAATCCGATTTAGGGGAAAGTGTGATTTCGTGTTGTGATACACTTCAGCTCAACTGCCTTCGATTATACCTACTGTTGATTCAAAATAAAAGTTGAACCCGCTAAAACTTTATAGTTTCCCAAACCTTTAAGGGTTTGTTCTTACTCAGGGATTGATAACATTTTATATTGTTCTTCCTACTCTATTTACTTTTGCTAGTTTTTTTTGTTGAACAAACTTTTTGCACTGAGCTAGGCATTCACCTGAGTGAGATTGCTACTACTTTTCATGTTGCTATAGTTATTGAAGCTATTGGATGTTCAAGTAAACAGGAAAACATATGTTCTGTATCTAGATTTTACTCGAAATTATTACTCTCAGGTCAATCCAGGGGATAGGCTCATGTGTCCACGTCAGATATTGAATGTCCACTGGTGGCTGAACATAATTTCAAAATATGAATACGGCCGTAATGTGTATCTTGTTTTACGATCTTGAATGTGCATGGTCTGAAACATATAATAGGCTTCATTTTATTGAGATGTATTCTGTTTCAGTATCATATAACATATTAATAAATGAAAGCAAGGCAATACAATAAAACTATGTGAACTTAGTGGAACTATAGTGGGTGGCACATACATCATATCACTTGTACATCATCTTAAATAATGCAATACTTGATAACAGGTCCTTTGTACTCAATGGCTGCAAGGTCTTGATACATCTGTTACATCCTATATTTTTCAAATTATATTCATATACAATTTTACATACATAATACGCTCACCAACTAAGCAACAAGGTTGCGGACCACTATTGGGCCTCCCCATTGACTCACACACTAAACAGGCCCTCTTCACAGCCGTCTTCACAGCCCTTTCACTTGATACATGTAACTCACTGTTTCGAAGCTAACAAGCTGACTGATCATGGCACCTCAAAATGTCCATACCTTGACCAATCAAATTTGGAGTTGGAGCTGGTTGAAGTTAAGGAACAAAATCCGGCACCCTGACACTGGGAAATCCCTTCTTCACCATGACTACAGATCCATTTGAATTTTTGAACTTTTTGTGCAGATCTGGTCAGATTTGCACTTTTGAATGTGTCTTCACAAATGAAAGCAGTGTAGAATCCAGGAATTTGGCCACGGAATGAAAATAAAGACCTAGATTTTTTTAAAGGGAACACTCGACGGATGTACATCATGTGGTCCGCAACCCTCAGTACGAATGGAAAAACAGGCACAACCAAATACACAACGTGAAAAGTACCGTTCATTTACACTGATTGCAATGCACAATGAGGATAGCTGAAGCGCACTCGACACAGTGAGTTTCATCATTAGCTGCTTCCATTGTATATTGCTGATTGTTCTCCACTTCTGAAATTCGGGAATTAATTTGGAGATTATGGTTAGCGTTGAGGAAAAGAAAATAATATTGTATGCTAGGGCACAACGTTTCCATAATAGCTATACCTCCGTATACCTCCTAATGGCGGGTCATGTGGCAGACATTGCACATACACTTCGCTCCACGAACCTCTCGGAAGAAATAGGTAAGAACGCCTAAACAAACGTTTCCGTTACTGACTAACATGAAGTGAATGATGTGGTGCGCTGTAATTGTACTATGATAACATAAAATTTTTTTTTCTGTAATCCCCCCCCCCCCCCCCACATTTGTTAGCTTGTACCTTCGCGTCATGTTGTTATTGGCCATCATCTCCGATCATCCATTCTGTTTGGCTACAGCTTACCTCTCATAACCCCTAATATGTACCCTAGTTGCCTGTTCCACACAATTCATCGATCTTGCTCGTGAACTATTTCCCATACCCATCGTCATATATTTTCCAGGGAGTCGTTCGCTCGCATGGTCGTCCTTCGTTGTACAAAATAAGAGTGTTCGATGTTTCTCGATTTTGCCTTCACGGTTTGGTTTCCTCGATAGTTAAAAATGATGACGTCTCATCCATCACATGAACATATTCCACCCTGAAAACAGTACGGGTATCTATTTGACTGAATTTGTGACCAAATGGAGCAAAATTACACTCTACACGTTGATACACTAATCATATCTGGCTGAAGATGCTAGTCTTCCAGGCTACAGTCTTCGCCAGAAATACATGGGACACCCCTGCTCTCCCATCCAATGTTGGCATTCGACAACGCGTTTGCTGGGCGAAACATTGAAGGGGGGATGGGGGTTTCAGTTCCGCGATTTCCGCACTACGATTGTGCCACGGGTCTATAGTGTCCCATCATTTCTCTCGATGGTCGTCGAAAGCCTGTACAAACCTATAGGAGCCTTATTGTTCGCACACTCTCTTGCGTGTTTCGATGTAGATTTCTGCCGAGAATGGCACATGGGGACAATGGTACACCATATCATTGAAAATGAACATTATAGGATAACTGTTACATGCATCAATTAGGTGATTGTTCAGGTAATTTAAATACTCATTTCCGTGACCCAATTGTAAATCGTATGACTATGGGTAACAATGGTGCGTTTGACCGTAATTCGATATGGATCGATAGACCAACGGTATACCACTACAAATCTTTGTTTTAATATGTCCTAGGGACTATTGAGCACTCTTCATCTTTGATTATGAGTGGACTACATTGTCTCATGTGTTAATCTCGTATGACTGTCACATAAAAGATTTATATAACGTGGATTTCACACGGTCAACCATCATTAGATAATTATAGATTTTGATATCTTAAATCTATATACTGTACCTGATTGGATTAGTGGGCGAGGTCGATGGTCGATCATGTCATGTCAAGTCTGTATCGTGACAGCATGACACTAGCTTATTTTGTTGTAGTCAAGCTCAAGTTTATTTCACGCCTACAAATATTGAAAATTCCAATCACTAGATCGCCTGATATATCACACGGTTCCGAAAAATACGTGAAGTTAGACAGACGTCATATCTGCTCCGGTGGATCGTTGAACAATCTTACCACCTGTGTATAACAAAATATTGCAATATGGAACAGCCTACCTACTTCACTTTTCATTATAATGACTGATGATACAGTTATTTGTTCAGCCACCCTATAGCTCCGTAACCATCCACTTGACCTATCAATGCCAGTTCCATAAAATATGAGCACTGGCGATGCGGATTAAGTGTTCCACATGTATATATCAACATAATGAACACATAACGAGGAATGTCAAATAATTATGAGATCTCAAGGTTCTAAGGAAGTGGTCAGATCGCTTCCTTTCGGGTCATGTTCCACTATGTTACAATATTAGTTATCTGAGCGCTCAAAAACGAATGTCAATGACGGTGAATGGAAATACCGTATAACGACGGATTTGGACTTGGGGTTCTCTTTTTCCTGCGCTACAATATCACCTTTACTGATTGCAGTAGTATTTTAACCGGAAAATACAATCAGGTCCACTTAAAGAGTAACGGTCTAGTGAGCTATAAATATTGAGATAACTTCTAGTCTTCATTTCTAGTGATTCGAGGATACGGCGTCTTTTTGGAAGACCAAACTGCCAAACAGGCGTGTTTATTTCATTTTATTCCTAGCGAGCACCAATAATTGATGAGAACGAATAAATCAACATTAATCGACAGCTCTCCAGTCAGCTTGATAGCAGGCCCGTATGTGAAGTATGTCTCTCGAATTTATCGTCAGTGAGCGATGCAAGTGTGTCGATGCCTGCTGGTCGCACATTCTAGAGGCCGCTTCATGGCTTCGGGAAGGCAGGGACATGATGAGAACATACGACACATCAATTCAGTGGGCCTAGTGTATTTCTACGTTTCGAAACTTGCATGTGTAATTCACTACAGATAATACTTTCAATAATGTAATCCTGTTCAGCCAGAAGATCGGGATATAAGTCAACAGTGATTAGCATATTCTGAAGAAAACGATTATATCAGTTTTGTTTCTCTTGGCATCTCAGTTCAGACATGTTTCTCTTTCTGTCTGGACAACCGGACTAGTGTTGCTCTGTTTACTCTATTCACTATAAAGAAGGATGATTTGTCTCGCATGTAAAATCATTCCTCGCACTGGACGAGGCATTCACCTGAATAGGATTGTTACTCCTCTTGCTTTTGCTTCATGAAGTTATCCGGATTACCGAATATGGTCTCACTGGGTTTAACTGAGCAATAATAGGTTGCCTTTTGGCTATATGTTCTAATAATTTTTCCTATATGAATATCACTATATAGTTTATGATTGTTAGGTCAAACCAGGGGATGTACGTGCTTGTTTATGCCAGAGATAGGATAGACACTGATCGTCTTCATGTTTTACTCGACATAACTCCATAATGAAATATGATTTACGTGACGAGGAACTTGTTTTGCAATCTTATGTTCATGATCTGACACAAGTAGTACGTTACATTCATTTTGTTACAGTATTGTATCACATATATTGGCAAAACCATATAGTGTGAACTCTTTGTTGATAATTACCCACAATTCTGTGAATATTGTACTCCAGCTGAAACCTGCACTACCTGATAACAGATCTTGTGTACTCTATAGAGTCTGCTACTCCCCGAATCCTTATCCAATTATGGACTGAAATTGCCCAGGTTTTGGTCGTCTGTGCTACTAACACATGACACATCCGTAACATCCCATAATTGGAACATCTCACTATACAAAACGTCTGTGATCAAGTTAAATATACCTCGGTGTCCAGTTGTAGAGCGAAATTGTCCACAGTTTGCTTGTGTGTGTTACCTCTACGTCACATCCGTAACTTCCAATCATGAACACAACTCACTATATTTCCATACAGAACGAGTTCTTCTTCTCTCCACATCCCTATTATAGTGTGAGCCAAAAGTATCCAAGGTTTGCTCGTCTGTGTTACTGAAACATGACGCATCCGTAACAGCCTACATTTGAAACATCTCACTATATTTCTTTACACAACGTCTGTAATCATGTTGAATATACATCGTTATCCACTTGTGGATCGGATTAACTACAGTTCGTCTGTGTTACATATACACGACACATTTGTACCTTACTATGACAACCACACCAAATTATATCCCTATACAAAACATCTATAATTAAGGTAAATATAACCCTTATTCATCCCTCATTCGGGCGGGAATTTTGCAATTATTGTTGTAACGCCTGATCGCTCTATTCACTGTGGCATGTCAGAGCAGTTGCTCGATGGATTGTTGTGAGTTTTATGTATCCGTACAGCTTGTATAGGTTGGAGACAGTGGACAGTAATGTGTTAGGCGCGAGGTAATAGTGTTGGTCATAGTTTAATAATGTGGTTGTCCTGCACTCTTTCAACGTCCTGGCCTCGTCGAATACAGACGTTTTTCTATAAAGTAAGTTTATCATTGAATGTTACACGAAGCTTGGAAGTTTTCCAATTGCCTTGAAACCGCCGGAAGCCCGAGCAGAACCAGGACTTGGGGGAGCTCTATTAAAACGTTCAAGACAATACATGTTCTCAATACGATCCCCCTAAGTCTTGCGTTCCAGATGTTGCACATTGGCATCCATAATTGGCAACGTAGAGCAGCCCAATGCACAACTGACAGAGAAAGAGAAGACATATCAACACAACTAGTGTAGTTTAGTTTAGTAATAGAGGGTCAGGAAGGACAGAAGTCCTCATAAACGACCCCGAAGCCCC
>JAUOBX010362796.1:0-10829 GCA_032360705.1 Eupentacta quinquesemita
GTAAGAAATTTGCCCCATCCCTCCAAGAGCAGGGGGAAATTGTTATGAGGAATTCTCCTTCTTGGCCGGAAATGTATCGAAATCCATCGAAATATGAGGAAATATATGCTTTCTGATACATTTTGACCTCACAGTGATTTGGAATCCAAAAGGGCCCTGTGCATTGAAAAAAAAGCCTCATGGCCTAGTTCACGAGGAATTTTTCTAATGGAAATATTTCGAAAGAGCCCTTCGTGATGAAAAAATTAATTCATGCCCTGTGAACAGCAGTGTCCTTCTCTGTTCCCATCTCTCCTGCTGAGCGACCAGCGAGAAGGCAACATGTACTATTTTGGAGTCGTCGGTATGACCCGACCAGGTTTCGAATCAGGGTGTAACTGATTGCAAAATGCTCCCAGAAATGAATCCGCATAGTATGCCCCCAACCAATTCCACCATCTGACCACATTGACCCGGATAAATCAGTAACTGATTATAGCATACCAACAAAGCTTATTGAAAGAAATGGGATCATGTTCAAGATCGTACTTCTTGCATATAAAGCTATACACAGCCTTGCCCTGAAGTATGTTTCTGACCTAATTCATACAACAAGACACACACTTCATCATCTGTCTCGTTGCTAAGATCTCTGAGGACCATGCATTCTCCGCTGCAGCTCCAAGGTTGTGGAATGCCCTTCCCTCATCCATTCAAAGTGCCCAGACCATTGAACAGTTCAAACGTCACCATGAATGAAACATCCATTTTCCTCACATGCGTAATTGTTGAAATTTCTCCAATATGTCTTTCTCTATTTCTAAGTGCTTCCGGAACCTTGTGTTGAAAAAATGTCCCACAAGCAAGGCTTTATTATTATTCTCATCATTATGACTTATTAATATAGGCAGAAAGACAATTATTGTGCTGGGACTCAATTGGTTCAATTCCAATGTTTGCATGGTATTTCTCGAACAATACAGATCAGTTTGTAATATCATATAGAACCTTCTTAGTTTGTGTACATGGTGAGTGGTGAACGATTTACAGCTATCATTCTGCTAGTATCTGTAGTATCGAAGTTCACAGTTATTACTATTGTTTCGCCCGTTGAATAAAACATTTTAGAATCTATTCTGAATGTCCCATATTTAATTGCTATGTTAAATTTCATTAATGTCATCTTCATTTAAGGGTTTACAATACATATATTATTGGGATTTTCATTGGACTGTTTTGTATTGATGGCATGATGTGTATTTGGGTTCCATAACTATTAGTCATTTTGAAGGATTGTTTAGTAGTTTGAAATGGATAAAAATAGTGTATTTTGGCTGTCCTCAATGTAGCTGTTGTATGTGTGGGTTTGTGCATTAATTCAATGCATGGTATACTTTTGAACGATACAGAAGATCAGATTGAAATTGCATATGAACCATCTTATTTTGTGTACCCGGTGAAGGATTTACAGCTATTATTGTGCTAGGATCTGTAGTATTAGTGATCAGTTTTACAATTGTATTTCTGTTGAAATGTATATATGTACGGTATATCCCAAAAGCCATGTTGTACTGAGTCCTATATTGAATTGCTATGTAGAATTCTATTTATGTTGATTCCATTCAATGGTTCACATATCATATTTTATTTAGATTTTTATTGTAACAATTGTACAATGTCTGTTTGAGAAAAATAACAATTATTTAGATCGATACATGTATGGATAAAGTCTATACATTGTTAGCAGTGCTGTAGTCGAGTCCTCTCAATCTGGTACGGAGTTCTTAGCTTCCGAGCATGAGCCACAGTGTCCGAGTCTACATCACTAAGGTACTCAGAAATGTTTCATGCCAAGCGAGCATCTTCCAAACTACTAACATATTGTGGAATAAGTTTTTTAGGATGATCATGTGAGTGATCAGTCTGTAGAGGCCATGTCTCTAGGAAACACATGTATGCCTAGAGGTTCTACTGTACTTCTTCATTTACCATCTCAGGTATAGTACACCCTAACTGATTTGAAGAGCAATTATTAATAGAATGGTATGCAAAGAAGAGGCAAGTATCTCATGACAGAATAAATGATCTTCATTACCCAGCCTAATAAGGTAGGGAATAAAAACTGCAGCAATCCCAACTTGGTTACTATACACATGTGTATCACATAATCTGTGCTGTCACCAAAAGGCCTATGCCACTGTATGTAGGCTGGTTCAATGAGCAAATAATTCAGGTCAAATTCCATGTTCTCATCATTTGAATAGCATGAACAAATAGTGAAGGACTCAGACCGAGTCTTTTTTAGTCAGGTCAATGAACATGTTGGGAGTTAGTAGATTTGGATTCTAAAAAATATTACACTGAACGCCAACATGATGACTCGCTCTCTCCATGACTGTCCTTATAACTTTGAGCCACTGATATGTAGCACAGGATGTGAGCAGTCCTTCACAGAGAATGGGTATGGGAAGCACTGTCTCTTGCAGGATCAAATTCACATTATCAGCCTCTGATTTGGTTTCGAGATCAATAATGAAACAAATAATGAAAGAACAATATCCCATTATGTCTCAGCAGATATATTAATGGAGATCACTTATGACATATTCTCATCAGTCACCACTTATTCTGACAATAGGAATGCCACAAAATAAACTTAATGACTATACTGTTGTAACTGTGCAGCGCCCTCATTGGGGTATGAAAATTGGCAGAACACCACACCAGCTTTGTGAGTCGTTAGTCGAATCGAATTCTGTCCCTAGGCGATCACATGGCACTACACACTGGCCCTAGCTTGGGCCTTTCTAAAGAGGATTCACAAAAAAAGATTCCTCCATCACTGCTAGTCACACTCATTCCGATGGAACTATACATCGCCTTCTACAAAAATACATTTGCATCAGCATCTTATTTGACGAACCTCTTCATTCTAGTCACGGATTCACCCCGCCTTCAACTAGATCCCTAGTAGTAATATCATTGTGTGTTGCTAGTACTAACTATAATTTGTTAACTGGCCTGCTGCATGGCAAATACTGTATTGCATTCTACGGTGTCTGTACTGTATCCACACTTATGTACATTTTTACCAACTGACCCATGTCGCATATAAATATAACATACAGGCAAATGGTAAAAGTTGTGTTACTAGTATTTATTATCTGTGACTTGATGACAATGTACAAAGTTCTGAAGCCGATCAACTTCGCAGTTAGATGCAGTCCCATGCTACAAAGTCTGAATTCATACTTGGCATGTTAGATGGCCAAATATAGTAGATGACCGTGTAGCATCATCCAATATGCCCGATACCTGTTCTCTAACTGTGGGGTTGGTTCTTCACCAAGGTTTCAGCTTGGGTTAACTACCCACTTTGGATGGAATGTCTGACTGACCGCCGACGTCCTAGAAGAGGGCGGTGACCAACACTAGTTAGAGCAATGTAAGCTAAGTCAACCTCCCCAGGGGCATGCAGCATTATTCTATATTGCCTGTCAGCTAGGGCTGCCAACCACTTTGAATCCAGTTCAGTGATAAATGGATCAGCTAGCAGGTCACGCAGGTGAAGTCACATTGACGTCATCAAGACTCGGGGGATTGTGTAACCAATGAGCATGGAGTATCAACCTATTCTCTGTTCTTTATCATACCAAAGTATCAGCTGGGATTGGCTACCCACTTTGGATCCAGTTCAGTAATGAATGGATCAGGTGCAGTCACATTGACGTCTTCAAGACTTGACGGGATGTGTAACCAATGAGCATGGAGCATCGTCCTATGGTGCTCCAGATCAACCCATGCTCCCTTTCGGCCCTATTTTTCACCAAAAGCGAAGTGTCAACGGGGTTAGCTACCACTTTGGATCTAGTTCAGTGTTAAATCATCCTGGGGTGCAGTCACATTAAGGTCTTCAAGGCTTGACGGAATGTGTAACTGATGGGCATCCAGCATCATCCTATCATTTCCTATTCAGCTTTTGTTTTCCACCAAAAGCAAAGCGTCAGCTGGGCTTTGCTACCAACTTTGAATCAAGTTCAGTGATAACCAGCTGAGGGCAGTCACGTGGACGTCTTCAAGACTTGACAGAATGTGTAACCAATAGGGCCTGCAGCATCATCATATAGTGCCAGCATCAGCCTTTAGAATCCTGGACCAACCAATGTTAGGCTTTTGTTCTTCACCAATCAAAAACAAAGTATCAGCTGGGGTTAGCTACCCACTTTGGATCAAGTTCAGTGATGAATGGATCAGGTGCAGTCACATTGACATCTTCCAGACTTGACGGAATGTGTAACTGATGAGCATGGAGCATCATCCTATATGGCCCGGTATCTGTTCTCTGGCTATAGGTATAGTCACCAACTATCGGATGACCAAGACTCAAGCAGTGCAGGCGTAACTGATGTCTCCTTCCTTTGGAAGAAAGGAAAGAAATGTAACATACAGTTAGTTATATCTCACTATTATACACTTGGACATTGATTGTTCAATATACTCTCAGCTTGATGGCACAAGGTATATATATATAGTCCCCAGTCTCATTGAGTAACATACAGTTATATTTCACTATTATACACTCGGACATCAATCATTCAATATACTCACAGCTTGATGGCACAAGGTATATATTCCCCAGTCTCATTGAATAACATACAGTTATATTTCACTATTATACACTTAGACATTGATTGTTCAATATGTACTCTCAGCTTGATGGGACAAGGTATATATTCCCCAGTCTCATTGAATAACATACAGTTATATTTCACTTGTACTTAGACATTGATTGTTCAATATGTACTCTCAGCTTGATGGGACAAGGTATATAGTCTCATTGAGTAACATACAGTTATATTTCACCATGCTCAAACCGCTTTACAGATATTATCCCTAATCATTGGTGGATTGTCATTCCCGCACCTCATAGTGCACATTATGTTCGTTCCTGATGCACAGACACTGCATCACATCATTGTGTCCCCCGGAGACATCCCAATATGGCGCACACTACTATTCACGACTATACAAGTCACCTCACAAGGTTCCCAGAAACGACTGGGTGGGACAGGGCACCAGAGAAGCCAGCCGACCGGGATTCGAAATGCAACCTTTTGATCACGAGTCCAAAGCACTGCCAACTGAGCTACTCAGATTCCTAACATACGAATGCAACCAGAATTACAGTGGATAATTCAGATAATAATCATTTTCAAAGTTGATCAACTGATCAATTGTGAAAGCACAGCCTTACTCTCATTGCCAGTATAGAGAAAGGTCAGACGTTAACCATACATACTAGGTTGGGACAGTATATGTAGTGTCCCCTGTCGCAGGGACCTGCCTGGTAAGGAGGTGAGAGAAGTTCAGGCAGTACCCTCCACGATTCCCTGGCAACTCCCATCCGGAAATTTGCACCCAAGCATGATCCTGGCCTGTTGAGTGGGAATTGTCTGGTCACACGTTCCACAGCCAGGCACCTTGCAAAAGTCAATATGCTACAAGAAAGCTTCTATCAAACCATGCAACTGTTCCAATGCCTCTCTGCTCTTTCCTAATCAGCTTCGTTGATGTCACAATCTACAGGCCGCTCAGTCACTAAAAACTACCTCCTGCCAACAATTCATATAGTTGGATCTTGGTCAGAAGCCTCTCTCTGAGACCCTAATCTATGTTGAAGCTAGTTCTGGAGGACTCCGGACTGAACTCAGATTGGTCTTGAGTTGCTTTTCAAGGACTCAAGAGTGACACAGACATGACCCACCAGACTCGAAGTCCTTGTCTAAGTCCTTAACTTTTTCGTGTGGGCAAATCCATTGCTGATTCCACTCATATCGATATGAGAGCAATGTATTCAACATACCACAACTACCACGCAAATAGCAATGATGCATCATTCGCCTTGCCAAAGTTCATTTGTGTGTCTGAGTAGCCCGAGCCATGTAGTCATCATTAAACTGTGCCAGAAAAGTACAGATCAAAGTTGCATGGGGACTCGAGGACTCGGACTTTCGACTTGCTAAGGACTCGGGCTCTGATAGCGAAGATTCAGATTGACTCCAACTGAGAGGATGCCACTCCAGCCCCGTCACAATCTACATGCTTGTGTTCAACCACTCAAACTGACACCAGCCAACAATTCCAACATGTATACATACCTGTAGTTGGATCTTGGTAGAAGGCTCTCCGTCATAGAAGCCTTTCTGTAAGACCTAATCTCAGTTTAAAGCATCGCTTATAGTTACCCCACGAGTAGTATCACTGCCCTCAGAGTAACACATCACATGGGTGTAGGTATACATACCTGTTGTTGGTATTAGCTCTATCTTGGTAGCAGGCTCTCTGTCATATATATATAGTAGCCTCTTTGTAAGACTCTAATCCCTGAAAAGGCATTCCTCATTGTGACCTAGAGTGAAGAGTCACTCCTGTCAGAGTAACACATCCTATGGGTGCATCCTTGCCAATGATTCTACTACCAGTCCCATGTATACATACCTGTTGTTGGTACAAGCTGGATCTTGGTAGCAGGCGCTCCATCATAGGAGCCTCTCTGTAAGACCCTAACCTCTGTTGAAGCATTCCTCATTTTGACCCCGGGTGGAGGGGCACTGCCGTCAGAGTAACACATCATATGGGTGCATCCTTCCGAAGTGTTTGGATATATACCTCTATCCACAGTGACCTGATCCTCTGTCATATGACCTCTGACCTACACAAGAAAATAATGTAAGGGAAGTCATACATATCATCCGAGCACCAGTGAAATCACAATTTCCTCTGAATAATGGATCTCCCCTCCCCATTTTGACTGACTCCATAGAAAAACCTGTAAAAATCGGCTGTCACCAACTTTGAAAGCAGTCAAGCATCCCCTGCATATGCAGAGGGTGGCCAAGCAGTACCAGTGACGATGGTATGCTGGTGGCTGTTCCTGCAGAACTGTGATTTGGGGAGGACTTGGCATTCAGGTTCTGCTGCAGTGCAACTGAGGACTTGGAAATTTAATGTCATCTTGCAAGGTTGAACTCCTTTTGCAATTGAGGGAATGGCAGATTGGTATAGAAAATCTAATGACCCAAATGTGTCTTGAACTCGTTGAGTGTTTGGGCTGTTACTGCATTCTCTGATAGTTGATTCCAATTTTTCCATATTCTCCCAAAGTAAGAATTTTGCCTTTTCCCAAACTTACAGATGAAAGAATGCTCCGTTGGATGGGGATGTCAAATGGCAGTCCCAGAAGCAGGTTGAGATTGCTTAAACCCCTGTCTCGACATCATGTGAGCACTTATTGAAAGGAGAAGTCGAGTTATCACTGGTGCTGATCCGTGATCTAGATGGTCAGGGTTCCCAATGAGCCTTCAGTGGTTACCATAACCTGTAACATTCAAGAATGAACTTCATGTAATCAACCTACGCAACGGGTACCATATTACTCAGCCTTCGAGTCAAGTAATATTGTGTTCGCTAACTCAACCTACGAACAAGTATGTTACTTAGGTTTTCACACTTCCATCCCTATTGACCTGAGATGGTTTTAGACCGGGCCTGAAATCAGTTGGGAACAAGTAAAGTATTCCATTTGAAGTCAAGCACTCAAACTACAAAATAAGTATAAAAGTATGGAACCACTAAACCTCCACCAGTTATTGTGTTTTCGAAGCCATTACACCGTTGTCAATCTGAGAGGAATTTTGACCTGGCTCAAGGTTAATGGGGATCATCTAAAGAAACTAATTAGTATAAACAATCCAGACTTTCATCATCAGCAGTATTGTGGTTTGTGACTTATCATATAACTTTATGAATGCATACAAAAACACACAAAAACAGTCACACAGTCACACACATTGGTAATTCTTACCAGTGCAAGGTACTCCTTCTTTACTTCTCTTTTAGTGAATAAACGCTGCACGACCGCAGAGGCCTGCTTGTTCAGTCCTATACAGAGGGCACCTGATGTGGAGAAGTCCAAACGGTGGACAAACCTGTTGGATGAAATAATATGATGGTGATGTAGTCACAATAACTAATTTATGTGGAAACAGATCATTAGCATACGGCGTGAAATGCAACCGTGAACAGGCTGATTACAATAAACAGCAATCCTGTATTCAAAGAATACCATGATGCATTTGAATCTTGTAAATCACAATTTTTGATGAGGCGGAGGAACAATGTGCGTCAGCTGAGAAAGATGGGTGTTGAAATACTGAACGAGAAGGATGCTATATAATCTCTGAGAGTGATTCAGCATTCCGACTCCTCCGTGCGCATTCAATTTCATTCAGAAAATCATAATCTGTTTCTATAGTTGTCTAAACCCAACCACCCGGCTCCCCAAATCCATTACAGCTTCCATATAGTTGCTAGAAACCGAAGAGACCAGTACAGCTCATCCTTTCCTGATACTTGTCCTGTCTGCTCCCGATATGGTGTTACTGCCATGCATGCCATATACGTACGCAATCTCACATTCAGACTGTTGAACCTTTATCCGTGAATAACAGGAGCAAAGAAAAGACATGAAGCCTGACATCAAAGCCAAACTAAGGAACCTGTGAGGTGTGGAAGGGTGGTCGGGCGGTATCCATGGGCGGCGATCCTGGGGGGGATATATCCCCCCCCAATATTTGTGCAGTCGCCTATTGACGTTTGATTTTTCACACAGTAACTTTTCGAAAAATCTATAGGCCATATCCCCCCCACTAATTTGACTGGATCGCCACTCATGGAAAATGGCTCAATGTTTCAAAATGCAATTGATCATTATCCATTGAACAAACAGAAACACTATTTTAGCTTTCAAACTCCACCATATAGGCAACATTCATTCATGACTGTGCTTGATTGATAGAAATTTGTTGGAAACTGCCCATAGTCTTGGAATCAGCTGTTTGTTGACATCAAAAATGTGTAGGTTTTTTTTGTTCGGGAGATTCATTCAATTGCCTTTGATTGCTGGTACAGTAGTAATGCACCACACTCCTTTTGCGAGTACACTGTACTCCACAAGCAAGAGTTACTCAATTAAAACACTACCATGCAAAAATTATTTGTGACAATAGCAATTAAAATGAACACCCTTTGCTGTGAATTGTTAAATTGCAAGTTGTTATACTGGCATTTATATGGTCCCTCCTCTGTTTTCTGTATAGGCTCCCACATGTCTCCAAACAAACAAGGCATGCCAATAACACTTGCAATAAATTTCACCATTGAGGCACAATTAAAACCCCACCAGGGACAACCATGGGGGGACCATATAATCTAATGAATTGACTCAAATGAGCAATTATAAGCAACCCCCTCCACCACCAAAATTAACAATAGTTAAGCCAATCCACCCATTCATTCATTATTCACTATTGTGTGCCCACCTATTGAGTGACCTTCTGCAGAGTGGCATTTATTAGCTCAGGAAGCAAACACCAGCCATACCTTGGTAGGCTGGAGACCAATTAACTGTTTGGAAAGAAATATTTTATGTCCATAAAAGGGGGTCTTGGAGCCATTACCTGTGGGTTGGCTATAAATGCTGGTTTAATTGCACAGGGAAATGGTAAAATGGTACATACATGTATAGACATTGCTGGTTTTCACAGGGGACCATTTGCAAATCTAATGGAGGTGAGGCTTATTCTTGAGCACAGTGCTAGAGCTTTGGGTTCCTTTGGATGTTGGCGTTTTATAAATGTTAATTTATATTATTATATCATTTAGGAGCACAAATGAAATTTGCCATTTCCTTAACTTGGTGAGGCTGAAATTTCGAGAAATGTAGCGACCTGGTAGCTTTTACAGCTGCTATGTTATTCATATGATGCAATCCAAGCATTGGTGCAGACATTCCCAATGAAATATATTTGACACACCACTTCACTCACATAACTAAGGCCAGTTCAAGCATATATCTATAGCCTATATATGCCTATAAGTTTCCCATAGGCCTTGGAGGGCATGCATAGTACACAAAATTAATCACACAATATCAACCACACCACCCTACCAGGCAAAGGCCCCAACATTCCTGGTTATCCAACCCATCTGCTCAGTGAAGGCTATTGGAGCTCATCTAAAGTAACAATTCCAGTCAGAGTCAATTAAGGGTGAAGATCCACCTCCCCCAATTCCTATTCAGGTGTGGCCTTGTCATTCACTAGAATCCCCCCACAGACCAATAAATCCAATATTTTTCATGATCCCTGGCTTAGGCACAATTTGTATCATGCAGCCTCTAAATCTATGGCATTCAATATTCTATAAAGACTAAGTTTTGGTAGATTTGAAAGTCATCTTTTCATTCCACCAGCAACAAAGGGCTGACCATGCTGCAGCCTCACTGCCTAATTCACCTATTGTCCCAAGCTCCTAATGGGTTCTGGTATATTTTGCCAGCAATACTTTGAGCTGTCCGAAGAGTTAAGCTTCAACCTAAAGTTGGCCATGATGAATTTAATTCACTGCTAAAAGATCCCTTAATTGGAAGTCCTGGATGACTGCAACTGGAGGTCTTTCAAATGGGATTTGAATTATTCAATAACACTGGCCTGGTTTCAGAGTATTGAATCCAGACTTGGCTACAGTTTTAGTTTAGCATTCTGTGCAATAGTAATACAATGTCAGGTCAAAAGTAGATCAGGTTAAATTGCACACCAGTGTTCACGCTGAGCAGCGCGATTGCGGGATTCCCGCACCTCCCTTGCCGATCCCACATTGGGGGAAATGAAAAAGTCAGGATTTTTGTCCCCCTTTTTTTCTTTTCTTTATGTGCTGCTTGATTTTATCAGCTTCTAACTAGTACTACTAATGCTCAACTGTCATTTGCTAATGCATAAGACTAGTACAAC